>OX401406.1:48842183-48847183 GCA_947846245.1 Cerastoderma edule
TAAACTAATGAGGGAACATTGATTACATGTAGCCCTTCCAGAGGAAAAAGTAGCATGTCCAATTGGCTTTATTAAAGATAAAATAGGAAAAATCGTGTAATGGTTCCATGGCCTTTCACGACGAACTATCGGTCACAAAGTACAGAGTAGTCCTAAAATCATTCGGACTCCTCTTCAAGCTTAATGAGCGATAGCACGTACGAGATGCTGCAGAAACATTAGTTTAGTTTAAACTAACTTATCTTAAATCGATTGTGAAACAAGTTCTTACATCTTAGATTACTCAATCTCGATTCTGTTTCCTAGATAAATTGCCAGTCCTCACAATGTAGATTAATAAAAGGTCGCAGGGCGGAACCCGCTTCTCAAGGGATTCAAACCCACGACCCCTCGTGTCCGGAGACATATACGGAAACTTTTTACTTAAATAAGATGTAAAGTTGGGGAAGATAAGGCACCAGGTAGTTAGTTGTAACAGAACTGTTTGCCCCGAATGACAAGACGACGAAATATTTAAGGTGAATCAAGAGATCGAGAAAACAGTGTCCATATGAATCCTCCTAGCACAGTATTTCAAACGTCATTCATATCCGATCTATGTGTGAAGTCATTAGACATTTCTTATAAGCGCGATTCGTAAACACTCCTGATTATTCCTAGATTATTTACCCTTAGAATTCAAGGTAATTTTCTACAAACATATTTTCGTGTCGTTTGTTTTCCGAAAACTTAAATATGTCCCTGAATTTGATGAATCAAGATACTCAGAGTAGCAAACAGGTTAAATCACAGGTCAGCCGCCAATTAATTTGGCGGCTGGTCTTGATCCAACCTGTTTGCATAAGCATGAAGTCAGTTCCAGCACTATAAGGGTTAAATTGCTGAACACCTTTGTTTTCCGTTAGAACATTGAAATGAGCCTTACTGTTTTACAGTGCTTTGATGTCAAACTCTTTAATATTATGATCATTTTACGTGAGGGAAATATAATATGTGTATGCACAGCCACATGTTTGTGAGGCCCACAAGATGGTGGTTTCTTAAAGTAAGACTGCTAGTCTCTTGCTTAAACAAGTCTATATCAGTGCTTAAAAAATAAAACCGTTAGATAGTTCACTAAACTTGCCACATAGATGTGCTATATATCCAACAAACGGTTATGAAACTTTAAAAAACTTTGATGTATTTTCATCCGTAGAAGACATTATGTTACAAAAATATTGAGATATTAATCTGTGAGTTGGTCCTTTTAAGAATATCAACACTTTATCGATTTGAAAAGAGATACAATAGAAGAATTCTGCAATTATAATACATGTACTTCTATTGTCTAAAGTTCTCAATTAATTCGTACTTAGTATGGGCATTTGAAATAACATTTTAGTCTCATTATGCAATATAAAAACTTAAGTCCAACGTTGGAATGAAACCCTTGTGACAGAGGGAATTTATACGAGAAATATACAGGCTCTTTGTGCTTGATTTGTGAGAAAAGTTAGCGTATTGTTGCATGAGTCTCAAACTAAATAATTCCAGCTCAATCTATTCAAATTTTTAGCCTGATAAGGCCTTCATCAGGATATGCATGAGTGATTGAATATTTTTTGTGGGTCAAGGAACAACATTGGCCGAACAATACACATATGATTTTTGGTTTAATTTAATTGTACATGCATATTCAAGTAGTGATTATGAGATCTGACATGGATATGGAACAATCATGAAATGAAGAGATCTTATATGTATATTTCAATTGTAATGTAATTGTGAAATCAAACATGCATTGTTAAACTTTGAAAGAAGTTCGTGGTACTCGCCTGGTAAAGTTTTATATGGTGTGAAAAGGGAGAAATTGTTTGTCGGACGACAATATACCATGAAAAAAGAAAAAAACAAGAAATACATCTTATATTTAGACATTTTATGTTTTCATTATGAAATTTAGAAGAAACCAATGTGACAAAATTTTGATTTGATGTATCCTTTTTCCAATTTGCTTTCTCTTGTCCCCATCGAAAGATGCATTATAATTATTTATATATTCAATTGGAGTTGGGTAATTTTTAAAAATGATTTTTTGTCTCGTCAAAACCTCAAATACCTGCTTGATTTTGTTGAAGTAAAGTTACTCAGGGTAGCAAACAGGTTATATCACAGGCCAGTCGCCAAGTTACATGGTGTTAAACGCCGTATCAACAAGTTTTCCTGGATCTACAAGTGCAAGGCTAGAGCTTTGAAGTGACTTGCCAAACGTTACTCCCACATAACCAAAGGTGCCGGTGGCGTTCGAACCCGGGGCGCAGTCTTAACCACTGGACAACTCAGGACACGATGATGCAAATCAAAGCATCTCTTGCAGTTAAGTATAGAAACGAGTAGACAAAAGAAATCGTTTGCTCGAAAATAGAATTCTCTTCTTTTGTCACTATACTTATTACAGATTATCCCAGACACGTTTTATTCTTGTATTCTTTTACGGTCGTCTGTTGATGCTTTTAATTTGGATCAGTCAATTTTCTCAACACACGAATAAAGGATAACGGTATCGGTATGCAGCGGACCATTTGACCACGTGTCTCAGTTGTCGAATACCGCACAGGTGTCTTATTATTTCATCTAATAAGCACTATAAATTATTCACGTCATCTGTAACCATGGCTGCATCAGTCACGACTGTTACCTTCGTCGGAGAAGTATATCTAGCTAGGAGTATGCGTCAAGATTCTGAGAAGTGCGGTCGTTTTTGAGGCTTCAATTTCTAAGTTGTCAATGCTTGAAATCTACACGAAAACAACCATGTTCATTTCACGTCAGAATGTTCGATGCATTCTTATATTTCTAGGTATGTACTCGTTTTTATGTTTTTGTTTTTCCCCTTAGATCTTGTGCATGTCTGCTTTTGATTTTTACCCCTTTGTTTAATTGAAGTTGGCCATTCATTTTTACTCATCAAGCAATGCCATTAAAAAGTAATTTTGATTTATGTAAGCAAATCTTCATTAGCTTTCGAGTACGGAGTATTTAAGAAGCTTCTTTACATTACTTGATTTTATTCATATAGAATGTGTCTCTGTTTTTTAAACGTAGATGCAACTAATCAAACGAGCTCCTGCATTGTAATTCAAGTCTTTTCAACCCAATTGTTGCAACTAAAGCTATTGCAAACTAGGAACTTATAAACGTATACCAAGCTAACACAATCGAACAAAAACACATTTAAAACATTTGATCGATGTTAGTGTTTTTTTACTTGATAGCTTCTACCCCTTCTTTTATTATCAAGAGGTAAAACATATTCGTTTAGTTATAAAACGTTAATCTCCCATACATAAATCCTCAAATGAAGAAAAATCTGATATAGTATATTTTACCTGCATATATCTTATTCCAATTATAGAAAAATACCAAGTTCGACCGGATGAAATGTATTGGGTTCTGATAAACACTGATATTTCGGGTGTGCATGTGTTTATGAGTGGTCCTTTTTCTTGCTCTGTTATATATTTGTGTCTTAATCGAATTTGTACCCATGTCACTAGCCGATTTACTCATTTTTATTTGTATCCGTGTCCTATTCATCAACATTAAGCATATATCCAATGATTATCTCCATTGCAAACAGTTGTGTTTAATGCCGTCTGCGGCACATGTATCATGATAGTTTCAAGGAACTTGTTTTGTCCGGCCTGATGGGTGGTCATCTTCTGTATACCTCGGTGTGCACCACCATTTTGTATCAGACATTGACAATATTTTATTAAAGACGCAAACTGAACAGTTTCTTGTCACAATTTAGATACAAATAAACAATAATATGCACTACATGTGATAAAAAATAAAAAAAGGAACCAAAAGATTATAACGTTGTATCTACTTTGTTGTTTTTACTACTGAATGAGTAACACCACAAGGCGACACACATTATACAGATATACCCTGCAATGTCGCAGTCTATGTTGTGCATCCTACTACCCCTAAATGCAAATGCATCCTCTATGACGTTTGCCAATATTAATAAGAGTTTTGTCAATTAACTGTACTTGTAATTAAGATCAGAAGATGATTTGCTAGGGTGATCAATATCGTCTGTTATTTATTTTCTTTTTAAAGGCATACTAGCGCTAAAGCATTGCAAAACGGTATAAAATGAGTTTTAAATTGTGAAAGAATGTGTTTTAACATAGCGAAACGCCACATGATCTTCACAATAAAAAAGTATTATAAAGCCTGCACTGTTTTTTTTCATCGATGTTTCAAAGTGCTATTTTCACACATTGTGTTGACCACAATTTGACTTCATTATTTACACTCGAGTAACGTCAAAAATAGCTATGACTGCTTTGATAAAAGAGTGGTGATCATCTGGTTAGAAAGTCGCGTGATACACATGCAAAATACTATCATTCATCCAACGTAAACAATGCTAATATTCAAAATTAAGACTACCCCAGATATCTTTGGTTCCCGACATTCTCGACTGACCTTGTTTTATCGCTAATTGTAAACAAACCTTATCATATGTACTCTATCAAAATCACCACGAGAACGTGTAGTCGAGGCGTAGCCCTTCTTTGTTCAATTAGCAACTTAGAAATTGTAAGTAACATGAAGTTTTATTGTTGATTCTTAGTATAGAGGGGTTCCACATTAAATTGAGCGAGGTTGCCACTTTGGCAACTTTGGGCAATTTGCATAATTTGGATAAATTAAAAATGGCTGCCGGAAGTAAAAAGATTTTGTGCGAGAGATATTTCATAACATATGACATGTAATATATGTTTTTTGGGGTTTTAAGGTATGGGAATTTAACATTTGTTTGTATTTTATTTCACTCAAAAAGAAAAAAAAAAAGAGATTTTAGCCAATTTTGTTGTATTTTGTGCATCTATTTTTGATACTATAATAACCTACCATTGTCATATATGAAAATGATAATTATAAAGTCAATTGTCATCTTATTATTACTCAAAACTAATTTGGGTCTAGATCAGTTCTGGTAA
>OX401406.1:48852183-49014180 GCA_947846245.1 Cerastoderma edule
GTGTCGTGTAGAAAAACCACGATGCTAATTGGCGGCCATTTTTAATTTATGCAAATTATGCAAATTGCCAAAAGTTGCCAGAGTGGCAACCTCGCTCAATTCAATGCAGGACACATATAGACTAAGAATCAGCAATAAGACTTCATCCAAAAATTTCGCCTCGACTAGAGTACATCTCGGTTACTCTGTAAAAGGGACTTTAAAATACTTTTAAGCTAATTGTCAATTATTCTAGAACTTACACAATTAAGTGTACACGAGCGCTATCATGGCTTTAAATCTGGACCAATCAAATTAGTCATTATTACAATCAGGGGGATTGACGATTACTTCTTCTTATCTACTTACGTGTCCAAAGGTTTGTGTTGCGTGAATGGAATCCGGGGCGAGTTAGCACAGGATGACCATGACCAACCACATCCGGAGGTTAACGTAGATATCGGCGGTTCATCGGACGATGTTCGAGATCTTCTGGGCGATGATTCTCCCTTTACGAATACACCACTACCACTTACAGAATCCAATAATCTTGGAACAGTAGGACCAGAAACAGACCCCCTACCGGTTACAAGACCACCAAGAGATCGACCGCTTCCAGATCTCAATAATCTTGGAACAGATGAATCAAAAACAGATTCCCTACCGGTTACAAGACCACCAAGAACCCGACCGCTTCAAAATCTCAATAATCTTGGAACAGTTAAACCAAAAACGGATCCCCAACCGGTTACAAGACCACCAAGAGTTCGACCGCTTCCAGGTTCCAATAATATTGAACCAGATAAACCAGAAACGGAGCTCCGACCGGTTTCAAGACTACCCAAAACTACTCCTTTACCGAATAAAAAGCGACCGCTTCCAAGTGTAATTAATCTTGAATCGGATAAACCAGAAACAGAGCTTCCACAGGAAGAGGCACGCCCTAACACCGGTACACCATCTGGTAAACGTGGCACTCTCAGGTCATTTAGAAAAGACGTGTCAACAGGATTGGAGACAAGTTCGCCATATCCGATAAAAGATGACTCTAATATACCTTTGTCTAAATCAGAAGATACTGACAGTGTACTAGCACAAACAGTCGTGAGTCCTAACGGAAACTCCATGTTTCAGAGGTCATTAAACAGAAACGCTATCAATAATGGGGTGGACAGGCGGTCAACACCAAGTAATGTGCGTTCAATGGCGAACGATCTAGCACAGAAAGTAAGGCACACGTTAGGTGATATGAGCAAGAGGTACCCACCCTTACATAAAATGTTCAGAGGGGCAACAAACTTGGCACAACGAATGACGCCGAAAAGAGCTGAGATACTTGCAGCAATTGAAAGCAGTGTGGTGAAAGGTAAATGTGTAGTACATGTACTTTTTTATTTATTTGTTTCTCATACACTGGGTAAAAGTCCTGAATCGAATGATTGAAAGAAAAGTAGTAATTACAAAGATTAATAGAATCGTGTGCAATAGTATTCACTTTTCCTGAAAACGCTGAATTTCTGGCCCAATCTAAAGCTCACAATCAAGTGCGCAACCAAGAATTACTTACAATAAAATTAAGAGAGTTTGTTAATTGGTTCTTTAATAGATAACGTGAAAACCCGATCTACATGCAAAGTATGAACAATGGTGGAATTCAGAAACCCATTATCGTACTGTGTTATCTATGCTAGTTAGATACATTCTTTTCAAATTATACGGTCTATCACGCGGCAATAACGTTTAACTTACTTCATTTTCTTATTTTGGAAGCTGTTTTATACAATAAAAAAGTTTAATTATTAATGAACATGAGACAATGACATTCCGAATGTGTCAGTGATATCGTATTCTGATATGTACTTCATGGTCAAATCTGGAATGAGGACTATTACGTTTGCATCGAGTAAAATGTAATCACGGTGGTTTATGAGATAAACTGCAAGAATATATCCTTTTTATGATTCAACAAGATCATTTAATCAACGTTTCTTTTATTATTTTATTTTAACAACTTATTTTCTCAATTGTACATACGTTCGTGTAACATGATAAAACACGGTAATAAGTTAAGTTAAGGTTATTTCTTACACAGGACATATAAGGGTCCTTTTCGCGCGTGCTGTACCAACAATGTTACAGTTTTGTAACGGCTTTTCTGGACCCACCAGTACAAGGCTAGGGCTCTTAAGTAATTTGCCAAAAGCCACTCCCACGAAACCAGAGGTCTCAGTGGGGCTCGAACCGTGGACCCCCGAGTTCTGATTTCGAACTTATTATTTATGAAGGAATGAGCAGAATAACCCAAATCAAAAGTCGGCAATGTTCATCATTTTCAATGAATCCATCAAAATGATTTGTCTTGTGTCATCTTTCATACAGCTTTCGAGTCATTTGTCAGAAAACATAAAGTACTTATATGGTATGTTAAATGTAATGGTTTCGCTTCATATTGTCTAAAATCGTCAGGTTTACCAGCCTTTGACTTGAACACCCTGTCCGAAAATGACGCCTTAAGACTTCTCGAACAACTAGAAAGGGTCCCCGATGGAATAAAGAAGGCCATGGCAGATGACGGAGGTGTGCTAACCATGGCAACGTCAGAGATGCACCAAATACCTTTATCTATTATACCAACACTAACGGTAAGTTAGATACAGTGAAGCCTCGTTTATCCGGACCCCGATTATCCGGATGTCTCGCTATCCGAACGAAATTGTAAGGTAACGGAATCATTTGACCAATTTGTTGCAGACGACTTTTGAAAACATTGTGGGTAAAGGAGAAATTTCTCGTGACGAGCAATTTCTCCTTGACCCACAATGTTTTCTGCCATAACAGAAGATTAATTTTGAATTTCATCACGTTTTGAACTGTCGTCTGCAATCTCTTTCAATTTGGGACGGTCGACAATTTGGCGTTTGCTAAAGGGTTATAAGTATACACGTGCATACAGAGTGTTTATGTCTTAATGTGTATAAGAGCATGCTCTGCTTCATTAGTCAGGATTATTCGGTCATCGGGACATTTTGTTGGGAACGGACGTGTTCGGATTAACGAGACATAACTGTTGTTTATACACATGGACCATTTGATTGGTGACTTCTAAGAAAACGTTGAGCGCTAGATAGCCTCCATAGATAGGTTTTATTTAGTAAAAGGAAAGAAAATTACATTGCAACAAATATAATAATAAAACTATGAAAACGTGTATTACAAATGCAATAATGCTGCCAGACCACGAGTACTAAATACTAGGATAACACAAACAATGAGGGAAGAGTCATTTTCCCATATTTCCACTGTGGTCCTTCTTAATGATGGCAATGACCGTAGACGAAGTCAGGTTATGTACTTAACGTTTATATTAAACTAATAAGATAAGTACTTACACAAATAAGCATCGTCGTTTGTGTCATTACCCACATCACATTTTCGGTGTGTTAACCATGGTAACAGCATCAAGTCTAAAAGAACACGATGTCTATCTTGGAAAGGCAATTACAGTCTAACTTGTGTTAAGCAGTCACCCTTTTAAGCAGCAAACCTGCCTTAAACAGCCACTACAGAAAGTCCCATTGTTAGATTTATAGTGTACATCAATTTGTGTTAATCAGCCAACCTGTCTTAAACAGCCAATTTACTCTGTCCCATAGGCCTGGCTTTGAGTCATATGTTTTGTATCTCAAGGTGACTTTGTTAAGGAACTGTGTACTTGTTAAGAAAGAGAAACGATCTTCAAAAGGTTATTTTGCAAGACATGGGTTGTGAAGTGTGATTTTTCCAATGTCCGTAATGCCAAATATTTTTCTGCGCTTGTTTGCATAATGTCTACACAGCAAATTTCAGTAAAATCACTTGATCGTCAGTACTTGTTGACTAGATTGGCAAGGCGCACTATTGATTTTGTCACCCCTGCAAGACTTTACTAGATGTAAAAGTTGAAAATATGGCCTTTTTGTCACGTCCATGACGAGTCTATGAGATATAGTGGTGCGATGTTAAACACAGACATTGCAGCACATTTGCTGACTGTGTCATTTATTCTAGGATATGATTAACGCTAGAGTACAACAATAACAACAATTACACAATGACCAAGATGAAAAAATCTTTTTATTATTGGTTTCGTAAAATGTTGTTCAGTGCTTGTGACGATGTGTATTGTGCTTGTGATAAAACCGGTAGCTAATGTTTATTTGTTACTCCAGTAAGAAAATAACTGCAAAAATAATTTTTTCAAACATAATCATCATGATTAATTATCCAGGAAGAAAAGGTGGCCGAGTTTAATGCCCTACCAGAGGAGAAGTTAGCTATTTTGTGTAGAAGAATGATGACAACAGGGGCGTCACCCTGGATACTACGGTCAGCCATCGAGGCAGGGCTTAACTGTACACTAACACCGGTTGGCATCGAAACGGGGGAGGCCAATAAGGTATGAAATACAAGCACTGTAAACTCTTTGAAATATTCTTAACCCATTACCAAACATTAACGACACTTGACCACTTTTTTGCAGACGACTTTGAAAACCATTGTGGGAAAAGGAGAAATTGCTCATATTGAGCAATTTCTTCTTTTCTCAAAATGTTTTCTACACTATCATAAGATCACTTGCCAATTTCCTCACATTTTGAAATGTCGTCTGCATTTTTTTTTTAATCTGGGACAGTCGAAAATTTGGTGTTTGGTAAATGTTTAAAGATGTATGAATTATATGTGGATTGTTTATTTCAAAAGAGAAAGTTAACACAGGTTGGTGCATAAACAATTGTGTCCAAAAAGGTTCAATAGGATTTTGATACACCGTTTTGCAGCAAGTTTGAGGAGATACATATAGAGTGAAAAAACGTTTTATGTGTATTATCTATTATTGTGTAAATTTTGTGGCACCCCGATAGTTTCATATATATTCACTATGATAGAACTATTTCGATACTGTTTATTGGAAAAGAAAACATGGCGATAGTTGTTTGGTAATAAAAGATGCATCCTTCGAAAGGTTGTCTATATTCTTTTTTACATCTTCTAAAAGCATTACTTTAGATATTTAGATATAAAAAATCAAAACAAAAGTCAGAAGTAACTTATGAAACGAATGTGGTAAGTCCTTTTGTCAGATAGTGTAGTGGCAGATGGTTAATTTTATGCCAATAACTATTGAGACGAAATAGATTGCATTTGAAAAAAAAATCTCTATAATAATTGTATGTTTAGCTCCTTTCATACATATATCCACTTCTTTAACTTTTAATGGGCGACCAGTTTGCCGATGCTGAAGGCGTAAACCGACTCCGGGTTAATAATAAGACCAGCGTGTACGGTACAAATGGTTTGACTTCGTCGTTATGTAAAGAATTAGCATGGTACTTCCAATGCCAGTCTCAGTTAAAAATATCTCACCACAGCGTTGGTTTGATTCAAGAAGCGAAGACAAAATACTGTATAAGTAATATCAATGAATAATGTTCGAAAACATTTTTAATCCTAAATATTTTCAAATATATTCTATGGACAGATGCAGCGAAAGAATGGCATTGGAAGATCTCTGTCAAAGGTGATGATGGCCTAAATCCGTGATATAACTGAACAATTGTTGAAAGTTATTTTTACCTTTAAACCATTTAAAGTTCATTTCTTGGCAGATGCAGCGAAAGAAGGGCATTGGAAGATCCCTGTCAAAGGTTATGATGGCCTATATTCGTGAGTCCCAGGCTCCAAATGATTGGAATACTGACACGTTTGTCGCCATGGTTAAGGCACTAGCAGAGGGCATTACAACAGAAGACATCATGAAGGTGCCGGAAAATGTTTTAAGAAATAGGTATATATAACCAGTGCAGTGTTCATTCTTATTGCTTGAGATATTCGTTGAAAATGTTAAAAGCCGTACAAACCATGAATTGCTCGAAAGATTTCTCCATGTGGACTGTGATGGGTATGTAACAAAATTCCTGCATGATGCACGTTTTGTGTTCGTAAATCAAGCCTAACTACACTCGAAATAGGCTCAATTCCCCCTTTTTAAAAAAGTCTGCTTGACTTTCAGATAAATCGACGGTGTTCCTTGAAAACTCGATAATTTCCATATGTATGTTCTTACAGATAAATAACTTGATATTTTTTCAAAATAAAATGACCTCTACTAATGACGTAACATCACAGATTTATAGAGTTACATAAAACCGAATTATTGTTACACATATCACCCACTTTCTTAATCGTGTTGTGGTGAAAGAGTTCATTTATGTTACAGATAAAATACATCGTTCAAACGGCTTATTTCGTAGACAATGATCCATATATGAATTACACCTGTATAGACAGAGGTATTTTCACCATAATGAGAATTTCACATACGTTTGATTGTGCATGCGTATATATTCAATACAATACAAACTCTTTTTTTCTTCATTCAGTTTTATAGAGAACATGAGGATAAAATAACAAAGGAGTTTACTTTAAAAGTACTGAAATGCATGGAAGTTTGTTTCCTTTCTTTAAACGTAGAACACCAAATATCTGCCATTTTGAAACTCATTCTTTCGCCGGATTACTTCGGTCGTTCTTGGTACACATCAGTCGTTGCCGGAACCTTTCGCTGTAAATGATCTGAATATTACATTCCTTTTCGTTATTGAAGCATGCGGAACATATCGATGGTCGAGTTTCCCTACAAGTCGCAGGTCCGAGCGATGATTGACCACGCCTCGGCCGTATACAGAACACCGACCTCCTGGCCAGACACGTTCGTAACGAGTGTTGGCCCTTTATTGGAATACCTGGATATAAACGAGGTGGCGTTGCTAAATCAAAACACAGTAAGTAAAATACAAATATGCGAAATTTGTTCGTTGCTTTTCTCTTCCTGCGTTTATAATCTGTTTCTTATTTCGTTTACTTTTCCTCATTTTTTGATTGGATGATAAAATGCGAGACAACATAGAGTTGTATTGCGAAACCTGGCTTCTCATAGCTGGAAGAAGACAATAATCTTTACGGCCAATAAACGCCGGACAAGTTGAATAGAGACATCGGTTTTACGTAACACAATTGAGAGACTACCTCTCAAGAAAACCGACGCAGAGGGATGTGGTTTCAATTTCAATTCCCTTACAACTAGGCAAGAAAGGTTCCCAATGAGTTTTTTGGTTACTTTTAAGATTTTTGTTCATAGATGTAAGGAAATCTGGAAGGTAATAAACGATTTCTTTAAACTGCACAACAACTGTACTACTTTTATATGATATACACAGAAGAAAAGTCATTTTAAACAAAATTAGATCGTGTTATTTACTTAATTTGCGTTTACAGCGCATGATCATGTATTTTATTAAAATGCATGACATCGCTCTTGAGAACTACCACATATAAACTGTACATGCTTGGTTCATTGACGATCCCTGAATTAATTTGTGCGTTCAATAGTTACTAGTTGTATATCAAACAACAATACAAAAACCGAATTGTTTCAAAGACATTATTTTGTACTTTCAAATTTCCTCATCTCTGAACAAGAAACTTTTACAAGTATTGACTATTTATTCATATGGTGTTGGTTATCTTTTTATCATTATACAACTCTGGTGATAAACACATTGTTAATGACATACTGACGTCGTCATATGGCAATAGGATCATAGGCCAAATCAGGCATCGGAATCAGAAGCATTCAAAAGAAATTAACTGACGACTGATATTTGTAAAATGTCGAAGAAGCTACCTCCTCCATTTCTTTTTCTTGCAATTGGAAGGGTCATTCAAATCGATTTGTTACACCAGAGTCATCTTAGAAGACATCTTTCATCGCTTTCAGGTTTACGATTTAGCTGAAGAGCTGCAAGAAGCTGGCATCAGGAAACCTCTGACAAGAATTGTTCTTGGAAATAGTATATTCACAACACTCAAGCAAAACCCACAACTAGAGGACGTAGCTGAGTAAGCAATTGGAAACTATATAAAACATGTACTAAAAATGATGTGTTTTCATGTAACCTTCCTAAGTACATTAGTCAGATTAATTTACGATTATGTGTGCCAAGCACATTTGCCGATTACTTAATGCCTTGGAAATACAGTTGATCTAGCAGGCCACACGTCCTTAACCCTTATAGTGCTGGAACCGATGTCATGCTTATGCAAACAGGTTATATCTAGGCCAGCCGGCTGGACTAAAATCTAACCTGTTTGCTACACTGAGTATCTTTCCTCATCAAAATTAAGCAGATATTTAAGGTTCAAGAAAACAGACGACATCAAAATATATATTTTTTTTCTAAAAAAAACCAGCATTCTAAGGGTTAAGTTACTGTAAGTCTAATAGCTATGCGCTGATCTTAGTAAAATAGACATTACTGAAAGGAACAGCATTCATTTCGGATTGGTGTAGTACCATAGCCGTTGTACATGCGTATAAATATACATTAAAGTTTATTGTCATAAAAACATATTGAAAATGGGACTGATCAATAATATGCGTATCGTACGAACAACGTTTCAAATCATTGAATAAACTTTGGTACTATGCCTACATTACGAGACGTCATGCGCAGCCGTAATGATGCCTTATTCATCTTGTAACTGCCATCAAATGTCGAAGTTATTTTAGACGGAACATGAAATAAAAACTTAAGTCCGAAAATGGTTTATTACCCATAAACATGAAAAATAATGAGCACCTGTCATCATAAGTTAACCAACTCCTCCATTATGGGAATTTGAGCCTTGTCAACATTGATAGTTATTGATAGCACATGACGAAACTAGTATAAACACATGTCCTCTTTTTACATTAGGTGGACGACATTGTGCTATGATTTGCTAATAGGGAACAATTTTTCTTTTTGTCAAAGTATTTTTTCCGAGAGTTGTCTGCAGCTGCCTTTTAGTGAGACATTATGCGATAAAGGGAGGGGGGCTGGAAGGTCTGAAAGGAACTTATGTTACATAGACATAATACAAATTTCAATTTATTTATTAGCTATCATTGACAAACTTTGTCTATGGTCATTTACAATAACATAGAATATCGCTTAGACCAAAAACTACATGTAAATAATCAAAAAACATTGAGCAACATATTTAAAAAGAAAAAGAAGGAAAAAGAATAAAAGATAAAATTTAAAGAATGGCGATACTAAAAGATTTAAGATAGTCGTTGGTTAATGAACAGCAAAATTCTTTAAAACTTTATAACGAATATTATAGCTCTCCGAAAGATATCTACAATTGCTTAATACTGTTTTTAATTTTTAGGACGACAATAATTATATTGGAATTAGGTCGTAGAGCGCTACAAGGATGTTTTCTACGTAATTGAATGTATTTACAACATTCTAGTATAAAATGGTATTCATTTTCAACTAATCTTGACTAACACATTTTACAAAGTCTACTGTCTCTTGGTATTTCATTAAATCTACCTGCCTATATTGCCAATTTTACCTGTCTTGGTACCATTTCAGTGTTATCCCCTGGCTGAAGGGAGAAATTGAGTTCCTAGTAGATCTGTCCCCAAACGTCATCGTTGAAACCTTTAGATCCAACGATTTGTCGGCGATACCGTTTACAGCGGCTGAAGTAAGTATTGATATGGTTGGACAAACAATCGAAAAATAAAAAGTAAGGGACAGAGTAAGGAAAATTGGGAATAGAGTCAGATATCTCAGAGCTAGGAAATAAGGTTATACAATACATAATGATATTGGTATAAAAACAAAATATATATCATAGATTGTAGTCATATTATAATAACTGTTAAGTCTGAATCAATCTTAATGGTAGACGTTATGTAATATATGAATACCAAACCTAAGCAATAGAAACTTTAGAAATGCAGCGTACCGGTTTGCCATCAAGTAGAATCTTAGGACACTATATTATTCTGTTGAATGTCATAGAACAGATATATCAGAGATGACTAGTTAAAGTTGCTTGACTGCAGATGAGAAACTTTGAAATGTCGGTCAACCAATACAGTTTATTCTATTGTTGTATGATATCATATAATAAACGCTATTAAAAACATAATTAATTCAGGAAATATCAATATCTCTTAGTATGTATTGTCAATATGCGGTAGCTCTCAAAACGGTTGAAACACTTTTGGATCTAAGTACATATTGGTTCACTTTAAAGAGGCTCTCAAAACTTTAAAACTAACTAAGTTTGCTTTCAATTGCTATTCTCCGATGCGTATTATTCAACGATATATATGTGGTACAGTTTTAAGAAGATTAATTTTCAATTATTTCCAATATTAGTTTTAACATATTTTATTGCCAATGGAACATGTATACACAGTTCACAGTAGACATATAATCAAATTTGGCAAAATGGTCTGGCCAAAAGTTCCAAAAACTTAGAAACAAAGTTCTTCACATCTGTGAACAAGCAGTTTCACTGTACAGTACCTTTGTGTATGCTCGTCCACGGCTTTCATCCATGTCTCTCGTTAACAGAAACACAGTCTAGCCGACAAAGTAGAGGATCTTTTGATGACGAACCAATTTGGTAGCGATACCCACGAATACATGCTGGGTCTCGGCGAGATTATTGAAGGCTTCTCTTATGAATTCGTTGACAGGATACCAACATACCTGACACCCAACATCACGCAGATAGTTCCCATACGACAGTTTGCTAAGGTAACGTGGTTATTAGCCCTTTCCCAAACAATAACGACATTTGACGACTTTGTTGCAGACGACTTTAGAAAACATTGTGGGAAAAGGATAAATTGCTCGTAATGTTTTCTGCCCTATCAGAAGATTATTTTTCAATTTCATCACATTTTGAAATGTCGTCTGCAAACACTTTCAATTTGGGACAGTCGAAAATGTGTTGTTTGGGAAAGGGTTAAGGTGGTGCATCCCAGTCACAATCTATACTAAATATTGGGGAGTATTATTGTTCACCAATATTCGCCGCCTGTTGCCCTCTATGCATGTATAATTATGACGCGATATATTTGATACTCGACAGTCTCCCGAACACAGTCGAGACCACTTGACAAAGTTCGTAACGATTGACCTTTTTTCCAACTTCAAAAATATCCCAAACGAAATTGAGTTATATTGATGGACTGTTGTTTACTACTTTATTGATTTCGATAATTTTTCAACTGATTGAATTGAGGTATCTGATCAGTTTGTTACAGACGACTCTGGAAAACATCGTGAGAAAAGGAGAAATTGCTCTAAAAGAACAATTTCTCCTTTTTCCACAATGTTTTCTTGCCTATCAGAAGATTATTTTCAATTTCATCACATTTTAAAATGTCGTCTACAAACTATTTCAATTTGGAACAGTCTGACATTTAGCGTTTGGTAAAAGGTTAAAGGAAAAACTAATAAATCTTCTATAAAAGAATCATTTATCTGTTGACGATAATAATGCCCCTGTTAAATAAGTCATTTCATCAGATATTCTCTTTAACAAGCAGTAATAACTAGACAGTTTTTTTATATATGCCATATGATACAGTTTAAGAGCATTTAATCGCGTCATATATTGATTCCTTGACAAACAACGAAAACATGATTATAAAACGATACATTGTGTATTCAGGGGTGGCCAAATCGTTTTCCGTGGTGCCCAGCTTATCCTAAAGACTTAAACGTCAAGGGAAATTTTAGTGAAATTTAGTAGTTCACCATTTAAGGACAATTGCTGACAAAGAGTTGGCATTTAAAAATGAGTAAATCAAAATCAGATTTCTTCACCATTTTTTCATCTGAGTAGAGCATTCGACGTTATCAATTAACTTCAGGTCATGTTCAGATTAATAGAACTTCCTCTGATTCATTTTGTTTCCTTTTGATGATCATGGAATCGATCAATGATCAATAAACATTGAAACGGTTTTAAAGAATGAAAACTGCTTATAATCATCAGACACGTCTGGTTGGACACTGATTTGAATTTTCATTTGGCGTCATTTTTTTGTGAAAAAACAACCACAATGTATGGTCATGTGTAACTGGATTAAAGTGAAAGTAACATCAATCAACAAAAAAAGCACTGGATTAAAGTGAAAGTAACATCAATCCACAAAAACACCACGGGAAACAACATCAGTTTGAATAGTTTTTATTGGTAAAAAGCATGGTGATAAAAAGACTCCTTTATCGGGTAATACTCATGTATCGGGACAATGCTCATTTTCACAGAAGTTTATTTCATGACTTAAAAACTTAAGATTTATCGTCATTACAACATGTGCATATACATTCTCTGATATCTTTATGTATTGTAAGGACAGGGACGAAATCTGTCAACAGCTTATCCGTTATATAAGACCACCAAATATAAAAAAAAAAGAAAAAAAAAACGTATCATGGAAATCATGAAGCGAATTGAAATTACATACGCAATATTATCTTTATCATTTCAAAGATGTCCTAAATCAAAGCATTTCCTTCTAAAACATCATTTAATTAATGCTGACACATCTGCGTCTGAAGATCTTAAAACATTTCAGGGTGTGGCATTGTCTCATGTGGCTGTTTACCAATTTCTAAATACATTAAATGAAATATTTATTAAATACTTGGTTACACTAACCTTGTGAGACAAACTAATTCCCAAGGATTCAATTATACCAACCAAATCTAGTGCGGATATGAGTGAATATAGATATATTATATAATATACTTTTCATTTTGTATCTGTGAATGTAAAGGAAAATGCTATTATTCAGTGTTATATCGGATTAACTATGAATCGTGGTGTTTGCAGTGGGGTCTGAATGTTTTCCGACAACCTCGAATTCTTCATGGGCGGTTGCATGTCCAAAACGTTCAGGACAGGTTAAGTGTTAAGGGAACGATGCATTATTTAATCCTTGACCAAACGCCAAAATTCGACTGTCCCAAATTGAAAGACCTTACAGATGTCATTAAAAATATCTTGAAATCAAAAAACAATCTTCTATTAGGACAGAAAATATTGTGGGAAAAGGAGAAAATGATCGTAAAGAGCAATTTCCCCTTTTCCCTCAAAAATTGTTTCTATAGTCGTCAGCAACACACTGGCCAAATGTCGTTATTGTTTGGTTATGGGTTAAGTTAGCGCTATGCACTTGAGAAAGAATTACTACCATCTTACATAAAACGCTTAACATGTTCACAAAGGCAAAAGGTTGTTACCTTGTGAATACCTTGTGAATCTATTTTGAAAAAGACGTCTTATTTTCACACAAAGAAACACAACCCGTTTCCATGACTTTGATACCGATGTATGGGAAATGTATCCGATTTCTAATTCAAATGTTGCGAATACCATTACGTTCTGAGAATGTCTATGGCTTTCTTTATCTGTCATTTGACCCGTTAACTTAAAGAGAATTCCGATTTAGCATTTGAATAACGCTTCTATGTCAATAATGTCATGTTGTGTCGATCACAACTGGTACAGGAAGTCACGCAAATAAGTGTGTCCATATTTTGAAGAAAAATATGTCTTGAAATACTTTTTCTTCGAGTATTGGTGAAGTCATTGCGTTATGATTTATTTGAGGAAGAACGACTTGACTCTTTTAAGTCATGGCTCGGGTCTTACCCTTATAGTGCTGGAACCAACTTTATGCTTATGCCAACAGATTAGATCCAAGTAAATTGACCGCTTGCTTGTGATCTAACCTGTTTGCTACTCTGAGTATCTTTCCTCATCAAAATTAAGCAGATTTGTAAGGTTTTATAAAGCAGAGGACACAAAAAAATATATTTTTTGAAAAATTTCAGCATTCTATGGGTTAAAGGCGGACAGTGTATAATTAACTATTGTTACGAAAAGACACGTTTTTTTATGTCTGTCTTTTTTAAGAGGCATTTATAGAGTTGTCAGGTGTAAAAAACATTCTCTCGTTATTTCACCCCCATGATTTTAAAGTTTTTATACTCTTATATGATATGCAGGGATCGGTTTGAAAATAAACACTGTGCTAACAACGAATCTTTCCAAATCCGACAGAACGTGCAGAACATCTACATTATAAGGCATGTACTTTCAAAAAGACACTCAATGATGAAATGATGAAACGGTGGGCAAGGTTTGTGTTCTGGACAAACTGACTCAATCCTTTCGTAATTAAACAGAAAACTCACTTATAAGACCTTATATTTTTTTTTTCAGGCAAAAAGACTGATATCGAAGTTGTTACGACATCTAAGAAAGGTAAATGAATTAAACTTTAAACTGTTTTTATAGAACAAACATGATAATAGAGCTGACCAAATGTCTTAAAGCGAATGTAGTTACGCTAAAGGTATTTACAGTTCCATTTCAAGATTTACCCCATCCAAGAACCAGTGTTGTTTCTTAGAGTCAGTAATGCATCATTGGAGATCAAATAAGAGACACCAAGGGTCAAAGCGGTACACAAACCTTGTACTACAGTTGGTAGAAAAGTAAAGGAAGTTCTTAGGTAAAAATGCTCGTCTGACTAGCTCCTTGGCCGACGCATTTCCATCAGGAATAGAATGTAACATAGAGCTTGAAAGGGTTTAAGTCTATTTTAACGATTGTTACACTGAAATCACTTGTCTAAGTTTTAATAGCAGTATTCGATGCTTAATACGAATAAATAAAATCCCGTTTTTCCTGTGACATTGATTGATACATTTACATGTAGCTTCATGTGTTTCTTGGATTTGTTAAGGGGAAACTGTCTGCCAGTGAGGCACGGATGCTGTTCAGCGGTTTTGAGCTTAGCGACATAGATGCCATGTCTGTGGACGAATTGACCGAGAACCTGGAGTTCCTCAGAACGACTGAATTGCCGTTTCATATTGCAAACAAGATTGTGAGAAAGGTATATCTTGTATTGTCTGTTCAAAGAATCTTTAGAAGTACTAAGTAAGCTTTGTGTTTCATTTCTTATAAAAACTACCCTTGTGACAAACTGATGTATCATTTCTTGTGATTTCATGGTACCTTTGAAGTGTTGTAGTATAACGATTATACTGATATACGTTCAAACATTGCTAATCAAAATACACTTAATGTGCCAACGTTCTGCAGGCGGTTTCATATTCCTCTGTCCTTTGCTAGATAACAATACATATGAACGAAACGAAATGAAAGCATGATATCCCCTTCGGTAGACTTAGATAGTATATACCTTGTTATGGTACATTGTAACTCCTTCATAATTTTTTAGTTTAAAAACCATTTTCGAATCACGTGCGGTTTAATATCTTTAGAATTATTAGTATGATTAAATGAAAATATACTTTATTTCAACAATGGTCTCTAAAACGCAGCAAAGTATGTATGCTTGTCATTCTACAGTGCAGTTCAGTTGCTCCCAATTTGAATCAGTCAGAGAATAACGGAAAATGTAATCACGTATCGACACATAAGTTGTCTTTAATGTTTCATGTGCATCAAAATAAGTTATCATCTAGTGATGTCTCAAAATTGAGAATAAATGGCAAAGCCGACGCTTTAGTTCGATGCTCGTAAATGACAATGACAATACTAAACATTTGTTGTTTATTTGTGTAAACTTTTTTCCTTGTGTCAGGAATCAGTAGAATAAGATCATCGAGAACAAACCAGAAACTTTAACATTTTCCCAAACACCAAATTTTCGAATCCTAATTTGGAAGAGTTTGCAGACGACATTTTAAAGCATGATGAAATTGAAAAATAATCTTCAGATAGGGCAGGAAACATTGTTGGAAAAAAAAGAAATTGCTCGTAGAGAGCAATTTCTCCTTTTCCCACAATGTTTTCCAGAGTCGTCTGCAACAAACTGGTCAGAAGTCTTTATTGTTTGGTAATGGATAAAGAGGGTTTGACTGTCTGCTTTAAACTCCGTTATCAACCATTTCGATGTTGTAACACGACAAACCCTTGCATATAAGTGTTCCCCTGGTCGAATCCGGTACTTCAGTTATGTCAGGGAATGCTGTTTCGCCCACAATGCTAGCAATATTATTTGGCAAATATGGAGGAAAGCCATGTCAGACATTATCCATGCTTTTCAACCAGAACAAATAACTACAAAAGACTAGCTAAGAATGCTATTGACAGCTGTTTATTGCATTTTAATGACTTTGGTAGATATTAATTGCGAGTAATTAGCTTTGTTACCATAACAGAAAGGTTTCCGAACATCTGTCAAACAGCTTTTGATTTATATGCCTGCTATATAGAAAATATTTGGGAATTTTTATACAAGTATGAAACTTTGTTTTCGCGACAAGATTAACGTTCCATACCCTACCGGGAAATATCATAGGAAAAAAGAAAACTTCGAAAATATTTTTACACATTCCGTTAGAATGAAACATTTATAGTTATGGTTTTTGGAATCATCAGCAGACGACAATAACAAGGTAAGAAAAACTGTTCTGTGTTTTCTTCGTTTTCATAGATTTAATTGTATTTATTTTCAAAGCTTGAGCGACATTTGTTGCGGGAAAACAGGACTGGTTGCAACATGGCATTTTCGAAGTTAGGTGATCTGGCTGTACAAATCAGCCCACGTGTTATAGAAGAAGAGAAATACGTGCCTATTGCAGTAGAAGACGGCGATTTGAACGATTGTCCGCAGATTGATTTCAAACTAGACATATCTCAGGTAAGTAGGCAGTCCTAATTTACAAAGAACGCAGGGGAAATAATGATATTCTTCTTCCTAAAGGAGCTTCTTCACAGATATGACGAATTTAGGAAGTCAGGAATAGTGATTTTAAATCTGCACAAAGGCTCCACTATTATATGATACACACTGAAGAGTAGTCATTGGATGCAAATTAAGATCGCTTTTGATTGTGTAAATTGTGTATACAGTGAATTAACAGCTATTTTAAACCAAAAGCATGACCTCGATTTTGAGATCTACCTCATATTAACTGTACATACGTAAACAATATGACGCTTCCTAAATCAATTATACTTACAATGGCTATATTCAATTGTATAACAAGAAAAATGAATTGTACTATTTCATCAATGTTTTGACTTGACTTTCATCCTTTCTTTTCTTTGAAAAAGTACCTTTAAGGCGTCCCACAGGATCATCCAATTTAAATGTTAGATGAATGAATATGATGAAGATGCCACGTATTGAAAATATCTATTTTCTTTGGGTTCTTCATAGAATTACATGGATTTATCATTGGCGGCACGAATGAGTTACCTACGTTATACGAGGCTATCCCTTTTGTGTGCTTGTTTTTTACAAAAACGTATAAAGACAAAAAATAAGAAGTAGATATCAACAACAATGCCCATATCGAATCTGCATAAAGGTTTCATCTCATTTCACTCCCTTTGGACTTTTATGAGAGGTTATCTTTCAACGAATAAAACAAGTACCGATTGGTCATCTAAGCCAGATTGGTACTGCTTTTATCGATACACTGTCATGTGATCATTCTCAATCGATTACGTGCCGATACTCGCAGCATAATTAAATTAATCATTTAACAGCGAAACAAATCAAACCAATAGAACAAACTACATAAAGATTTAAATAACTAAGCACAGAAGTGTCATTTGTTTTGTCATAACGTGTTTGTTTCCATTCTAGGCCTATGCAGTGATGGACAACGTAATGGAGTTGTTGGCGAATAAATCCCGGGATACGCATCTCGACTCCGGTATCCTCCGGCGACTCGGACGTTTTGTCGAAGGTCTGTCGGCCAAGGTCATAAGGTCGTTACCACTGGACACGGAGCTCCTGTCCATTATCGAGGTCATGAGTGACTACGAGGAGGATCTGTCCTCTTCACAGGTGGGTTTGCTTATTAACCCATTCCCCAAATATGGCAATATTGGACAGGTGATGAAAGCAATAGCATATGAACAAAGAGAGTACATACAACAATCGATAGTTTGTAGAAACTATTATAAACAAATAGCACAATAAAATCATCGAAACTCGGTAGATACCGTTGTTACAAAATGAACAATCCATTATTCAGAGCCATTTATCCTGTGTCATAATAGTTTCAGTGGTAAATACAGATAAAGAACATGTACGTGCGATGTCAAGCGTTTTAGCATTATACGCTTTTAATGTATCCTACGTCTGACGAATTGAACATTTTCCATACGATTAACAATATTACAATTAAAACTAAGTTCTGCTTTCCATCAAGATATTTAGAGAACAACTGCAACTATTTTTCTCTGTTTTTTTTTCTTTTTCATTTAAGAAAAAAATTGAACAATGTCAATCACCTTAAGTTAGTTTCCCGTAGAGGCTTTTAGATGCATGCGACGTTTTACATAACTTATGTTCAATTATAAATAAGATTCGATTATTACCAATAATCAAATTCTGTTTTAACGTGTTTGTATATGGCTATGTTGGTTTTCAGATTGAGGCCCTCGTTCAGAAAATACGGGATTACTTTGGTATAAGTAATCGACAGACAATTACAGAGGCATCAGATGTCATGATAGCGCAAATAGGGAGATTTCTACCATACCTCAAGTACTCTTCAGTTTTTAACACTTCGATCATTATTAGGCAACATCATAATCATTATGATTTACACAAATGATATAAATGGTTTTTCAAACTAAAACCATTCATCTGCCATAGATTGAAAGTAATTTAAAAAGGTTTTCAAATGGATAGCTTCTAATTGTACCTAAGAATAAAATTCGTCAAAGAATGGACAATTCGTACAAGTGTTTTTGTCGTTTGCCTATTTGTTTGATGAGATATGATTTTACATCGCATCTACCATTATATATACCGTGTACAAAGATACGTCCAAGTGAAGTAAATGCTAATCGTACGGGCAAGAATAGATTCCTGGAAGCGTGGTTTCAGTTATCCTGACGTTGCTGTGATCTAATGTTTGTATTTAACTCTTTACCACCTGCAGACGAAGATATTTTCTACTTGAATCAGATGACTTTAGAAAAGCTATGTAAACATATGAAAAACCTTTCAGTTCTACTATGTGATATGTGATAGATTAAGAAGAGCATTGTTGCAAAAGAAGAAATTGCTTGTGACAAGCAATTTCTCCTTTTGCCACAATGCTTTTTGAAAGTCGTCTGCTGGGAGACGCATAAATATGCCGTTAGATGGTAATGTATCAAAATGGTAAATTGATAAGACGGGTGTGTCGCTAAGAATATCTTTAATGTTCAACCGAAACATTTAGCACTGTCGTTATTCTTCTGTCAATTCAACGGGAATTTTGTTTTCATTATTCTTAATTTAGTGTTTGCTTTACTGTGAAAAGTACATGTTATTTTACTGTGTATTCTATTGTTTTTGAAATGCTTGCTATATTTCGTCAGTTTATAAAGTGCTAAGGCCAATGGCAAAGTATTGCCGACATGCCTGCTTTTTGAAATAAATAAATAAATAAATAAATAAATAGATAAAATAAACTATTTCAGCGCTCAGTTTGAATTGCCGAAGTTCCCCAAGCAGTTGAGGCCATCGATAAGCCGAGAGATGGGGAGGTCCTCATTACTGAAGGTGTCGACTGGACAAAGACAAGCCCTTCTGCAATTCGCTTTGAAAAATGCGGTAGGTATCATAAACAAAGAACGCCAAAAGTAAAGACTTCCTTTTGCAAATAATTTGTATTAAATAAGTGTAAGATTTCTAGTTCGTCATAACATTCAAAACATTGCAAAGGCGCAATTAGAGTGTTTCTGTGTTTAATCGCTTCGTTCGATTCCAGAAACAGATCGTTTATGCATTAGAAGGATTTCATTACCATTAAAACTATCTTAACTATTTACCAACTGAAGAATGCTTGATTTTGATGAGGATTGATACTCAGAGTAGCAAACAGGTTAGATCACAAGCCAACCGCCAATTTACTTGACGATCGGCCTGGATCTAACCTGTTTGCTTAAGCATGAAGTCAGTTTCAGCGCTATAGGGGTTGAAATGATACATCACATTCATCAAAGTGTAGGACATACGATGTTTTAGATTATCAGCAGCGCTTATTTTCTTTAGGACGCCGGTAATGGTACCATAAAAGACTTGACGTTACAACAACAGATCAACAACAGGGATATTCAAGACCTCGGTTCGCTGAAATGTGGTCTGACGCAGTCGATCATCCCAAAACTAACACTCGAAGCGATAGACATGAATATGGAAGACTTCTCGAAGTGTCCTTTCAAAGATGAAGTATCAGAAACACTCATTAAAAGGGCTACAAACTTAGACGTGTAAGTATATTTAAACGGGCTCGTTAAGAGCAATTTCTCCTTTTCCCACAATGTTTTCTCAAGTCGTCTGCAATAATGTGGTCATATGTCGTTATTGTTTGGGAAAGGTTAATAGTCAGCAGGGGGGGAAACCTCCATTAAAGTACACGATACACAAGTCTTTATATCTACTTCATGAATCAAACAGATAGAATCTCAAACAATAAATAGGATTCGGGGAACAGTTTTGTTCGACTGTATGTGTTTCCAGACAAACTTGAGTCATGTTTGCATAATATGGTGGAATGATGTATTTTACATACATGTTTTAGTGGGTTAAGTCTGTTATTTTCGTCATTCAAAGATCGTGTTTGTATGAAGCCCTTATTTACTTTCTATTCGGGTCATTGAAAGTCTTTACAAGAGATTGCATTGCATTGATTCTTCAACAAACAAAACAAATACAAGAGTTTAGTATTATAAATTGCACAAACTCTATCAAATGGAATCGGGTGTATCGCTTTAAAGCCTGTTCGGGGATGAGCCTCTGTACAAGTAGGATAGGTCAAGCTCCGAGAAACATGTTTAAGGATGCTTGTTCACAGACGTAAGGAAAGTTAAAAATAAATTTCTTTAAAACTGTACAACAGCCGTGCTGTCACGCACCGAAAGTTACTTATTAAAAGCAAAATTAGGTCATTTTACATCTTAAAAGGTGTATTCTAGTATCAATTGAATGTTTTAATTGTGTTATTAAAGATGACAAAAAAAATACATTAATTGTTGACTTTTGACAGCAATCGACTTTTATTGAGGCATAAACTCGGGAATACAGGCGCCTTGCTTCAGTACCTGGATAGGATGGATACATCCTTATTGAGTAACGTGAGTGGTGTGTTATATATGTTTTAACCCTTTCCCAAACAACACATTTTCGACTGTCCCAAATTGAAAGAGTTTGCAGACGACATTTCAAAATGTGATGAAATTGGAAAATAATCTTCAGATAGGGTAGAAAACATTGTGGGAAAAGGAAAAATTGCTCGTCACGAGCAATTTCTCCTTTTCCCACAATGTTTTCTAAAGTCGTCTGCAACAAAGTGGTCAAATGGCGTTATTGGTTGGGAAAGGGTTCAAAGTACTTCACTCCTAATGGAGAAAAGCTAGAATAACAAAGTCAAATATTTAGCAGAACAAATGCCGCTATAAAATTAAGTTCTATGTTTTTAAGAGTTCTTATAGATTGAAACTATACTTCATTTGCTACATTTCATTCATGTAATCTTAATTTCAATGTAAAATTGATAATAAATGGGAGGTAATTACTATGGATTGAACAAAAGATTTCATTGATATTTGTTTTGAATTTGGAAAATTTACATGGGAAATGCCTTTGAAATGATAGTAATTTCATGATTTACATTTCAATTTATTCTTTAATCAAAGGACATATAAGTTTTCGATCAGGGTGGATTGCCTTTAGCTTAAGCTTTTTGGAATGAGGCTACTAACAGAATTCAGATTCACTGACTTGCTTATCATTTCACCGTTTAAGTAACTGTCTGTGCTAGATACATAGTAAATGATGCGTGTTATGATTTTCGCGGCTTTCCATATATACCCGTCTATGAACACAGTTAATAATAGCATTCTTATTTTATACTTTTCTCCTTAAGGAATGAAACTGATGTAAAATCTATGTTCAAAATACATTACTACACTGTTTTTTATGGATCTTATCATAATATTATGTTAATGTTTTAGCAACAACATGTTTATGTTATCGTGATACACTTTATAACTTGAACTAGTATTAACTGATTGAACAAACATCGCTCGATTCTTTGACTTTCATACCCTGTAAAACCTTACCATTGTAGAAGGAGATATCCAGTATGTCAAGCTTTCTCGTCTCATCCATGGGTCAACTCGAGTCTGTTTTCAAGAAGACTGAAGAAAACGGGTTTGTGTTGGAGCAGAACCCTCACATAAAGGCAAAGCAGCAACAACGGCGCGAAAACTTCTCACGCAAGATTTATTCAACCTTTAAAGAGACTCAAAGTGAGTGTAAAAACGTTTTTGTCAAGCCGAAAACCCCTTACCCTTATAGTGCTGGAACCGACTGCATGATTATGCAAACAGGTTAGATCCAGGCCAGCCGCCAAGTAAATTAGCGGCTGACCTGTGATCTAACTTTTTTGCTACACTTGGTACCTTTCCCCAAAAAAGCTTAGCAGATATCTAAGGTTTTGAAAAGAAGACGACACAAAAGAAAATTACCCAGCATTCTAAGGGCTGATACCTGCATTGAAATGAAGAAAATTTACTAGGCGGCTGGCCTCGGTCTAACCTGTTTGCATAAGCATGGAGTTGGTTCCATTACTATAAGGGTTAAAGAAACAAATTTTCAATGTCAAAGTCCCCTTGTATCTGTGAACAAGCAGCCTTAACCACCAGGCTGAATACGTTAAGTTTGATCATGTTTCTGTTTACAGCCGATCTAACCTGTTCCACGCTGTTGTTTCTTGAACACTCACTACCTTATGTGGAGACGGAGAAGGTAGACTTGAGTAAATGTTTGGATGAAATAGGGGCGCTTCACACGTGGGATAGGCCGCGAGCTAGACGGGCGCTTACAGAAATATTCGAAAAGGTAAGAGATAACTCGGTGACGTTTCCGACTGATTCGAAAGAGTATGTTTTATGAGACGACGGTAACATGTTATGAAAAGTAATAGTAAATATGTATTTTGTATATGACTAGAAGTTGTACTAGCTTATGTCAATAAAGTGTTTCTATGTCTTTATGTCTATGAAAATGAAAACGGGTGATGAATATATCAAAATGTACCTTTTTATGAAGAAATGTGTTCAAATAATACCCAAACAGACCATCGATTTACTTACTGAAGTTGTTAATGTTACAATGTATTGCGTGGTTCTGGTATAACTATTTCCCACTTGCAGACGACATTTATTTTACCTTAAAGCAGACGACTTTAAAACCAACTTTGTAATCATGGGGAAAACCTTTCAGTTCTACTGTTGTGATATGGGAATTTATCCAAAAAAAAGATTGTGGCAAAGGGAGAAATTGCCTGTGACAAGCAATTGATCCTTTTGCCATAATGGTTTTTGAAAGTCGTCTGCTGAAAGACGCAAAAATGCGGCGTCAGGTAGTGATGCGATTTACATCAATAAGGGTGTTTAGACTCAAGCATTGTTAAATTAAATGATAAAAACACGTTTTATTTATAAATTCAGTACATAGGACAACACCAATCTGGTATAACAGTAAAATGAATTGACGATTTATTAGCACAACGCAAAGTTTATTTTGTTGCGGTGACAGCGTGTTACAGTGATAACAATGGCTTTTCCACACCCACAGCATATTGTCAATTGTTATCCCCACATTGGTTGAATTCACAACAAAGGTTTAAAATGGGGATAACGCAATATTATATAGTTATTATTTAGCTTTACCGTTAGCAGTAAAGCTAAAAATTAGCTATATAGTATTGCATTATGGCCATTTTTTCTATTGCCCAAATGAGTTGTTTTTCAAGCTGGTGCCACGGTATATGAACCGGTGTCATGCTTATTCAAACAGGTTAGATTCAGACCAGCCGCCAATTTACTTGTGATTTAACCTTTTTGCTACTCTGAGTGTATTTCCCTATCAAAATTAAGCAGATATTGAAAGTCTTACGACAAAATAATCTATTTTCAGAAAATTACCTAGCTTCTAAGGGTTAACATGCGTTAAACACGTATGTTGTATGAAAATATTTATGTGCATATCTCTTCACTTTATATACTATAGATAGGCCGCCCGCTGGAGCCGGCCACATTCTTGTTACTGAACGGGGACGGTATTGCCGTAATGAGTGGCTTATTTAAAGGGTTGACGGACGAGGAAATGAAGAATATCAACATAACGGATTTGAACACGCTAGCCTTTGTCGGGGCGCATAACTTGAGTCACGAGCAGGTATGTTTCTGCCTTGCTTACCTTGCGTTCAATAAGGAAAATCGCAGTTTGTCCCCTGGAATTCACTATTAAACGGATTTTTTTTTTTCGAAAACGTATGCTCTCTTAAAGGAAATTCCATCCATTATAAAGGAAATTTTATGTTTTACGGTATTTTGCGAACTATTCGCAAACGTTTGCGAATAGTTTGCGAATTACCGTATGTCATAAAATTTTACCACTTTTGACTCTCCCTTGCAAATGACAAACAGGTTAATTAATTTTTTATAAACATAATGAGAAATATAAGGTTTAAGTAAGCATTTATAAATAAAAAGGAGTATTATATTATATACAGTTAATATTTCCTTTTAAAAGTAAGTATTTCAAGGATATAAGTATCTCATTTAAAGATCACATTACTATGAATTTTAGATTTATTTTTTTAACGCACGATCATGATTTGTATTTCAAAGTACTGTACGTGTACCTTTGCAAATATAAGGACATCTTGTTTTCAAAGGTTCTTTCATAAGTTTGTGTAAGAGATGTAAGAAGGTTGTTTATATACATCATCCAATTAGTAATAATTGAATATAGCTTTGCTTTTCATGATTTATCGAACTATTGCTTATCTACATATTTATACATGGAACTGTAAACAGAAACAACCTTCATTTGATATCGTTCAGTATTAGGCCAACTCGACATCATCACTTTGTTCGACATGTGTGTCCAAGTGTAAAATGCAGAATAACTTCATTTCCCTGTGATTAGCCATGTATTACATTTTAATAATACGTCGATTTCAAAACAAATACCGTTTCGTACCAACCTAGTTATCATACAAAAAGTATTACAATATACATGTAAGTAATCGTTCTGATCGTGGAAAAGAAATTCAATAATTCAGTTTTCGTGAATCCATTTAAAGCTTGAAATTGGGTTCGAGACCTGGCTGAGGAATCAGGCCACAGGCGATGGAGAACAACTCAGCGAGGATGTGCTCATCAGTATGCAGAACTTTGCCTGTGGAATGCCGGTCTCCTTCATACAGACTAGGCTAGCCAGTCAAACAGTGAGGTTGGTCATTTGATTTGCCTTCAAAGAATTTCACGATTCTTTACTGCCTGAAAGTTTGATTAACCAATTACCAAACAATAACGACATTTTACCACTATATTGCCGACAACTATGGAAAACATTGTGGGAAAAGGAGAAATTGCTTGTCACGAGCAATTACTCCTTTTCCCACAATGTTTTCTGCCCCTTGAGGTGATTATTTTCCAATTTAAATTTATCACATTTTGAATCTTCGTCTGCACACTCTTTCAATTTAGAACAGTCTATAATTTGGCGTGTCGGAAAGGGCTAAACCGCAAGATTTCGGACACAAAGTCACCTAACAAATTAATTCGGACTACTCGACACACATGCTCAGTTCTCAAGGTCCGAAACACTGCGGAATCATTAAACGGATTCCATACTATCGTTTGTAAGTCTAGTTTACTCCAGACGTTCCTACGGTTTGTCCGAATGATCCAGTCGTGCATTGTTCATTCTACACCAAACATAGTTACAGCATGGGTCATCCGAGTCTACGAAAAAAAGACATCGTGGTCTATACCAACAAATACTACTATATAACATAATACACTGAGGGTTCATCCTTTTCACTAAAATGTATGTAACTTAAACTACAACTGAATTTTATTGGATATGTGTTTGACGCCTTTATCATTTTAAAACAACGAGAACTTTAGCAGAAGATGAGGTTTCCGTTGGCAACTGTCCTCATCGTCCTTTATAAATCGTCTGAAATCGAGTTAGGCAATATCTTTGACAATAATGATAAACATCGTTTTATGGTCCTTTTCTGAAAGTTATTAAAAAATGAAAGTATAAATAGATTATAGTCACATAACTACTCAAAGACTTTAATATTTACTTCTAATCTATAACAGAGTCTTATTTGCTATATCCACATGGTTTCCTTTCTTTTTAAGAAACTGTCTCGGTTGTTTAGGGCGTCGGCGGTGTTTTAAACAGGACCAAATGAGAGCCCTTGTTTCCAAACTGACCGAGGATATGGCATCGATACCCGTCCATGAATGGAAAGGCCATCTCGTAAACGAAATGGGACATCTACTCGGTGAATTCATTGTACATTGTTTATTAATACGGTTGGCACTTCTGCCATTGACAGCTTCAAAACAATCAAACTTGATCATACCGCTTCATGGTTCTTAAACACAGCGATCTTTGGGCAAAGTCATACCAAAGAAGTTCATGCTTCATAAGACCTGCTTGTCGTTTATTGTGTGATTACACTAGTACCATAATTAATTTAAGACCAACAGGTGGGAACAATATTACTGATATAACCGGTATTTTCCCTAATTTGTTTTTGTAATTTTACATGTAGGATGTATGTCTGTACTACTTTGCCTTGGGCCTGTATGTGTTGAAGTTTCTCGCACCATTTACATCTTAATATTTTATTCTTATTATTGATCGTCATGTTGGCAAAATTCCATTTCATGTATTACGTTGTTGTATTTCTGTTTACTGAATTGTGTCACCAATGTACATAATGGGCTTATAAGCCTAATGGAAAAAAATAAACTATATATACATATATAAATCAGGTGGCCTTGACGTTGATGCATTGCAGCAGTTAACCAAAGATCAGATGGCTGTTATTGAACCTAAAGTGTTTACAGCTCTACCGCCGGAAAACATCACGGTATGTGTTGAATTCGGACAACAATAGAGTTCGGACAATGCTGTCCCTAAGACCTTTAATACGGGTATTGTGTCACTGACTGTCAGCATGTCATGTCCATATATGCATCTACATGTGCAGATACTGGTAAAACTGTACTGTATCCTACACAAGATTGAGAAATCATTTCCTTGTGTTGATAATACATTTGTCCGATTTATGTTCCTGATATATAGAGTAACCCAAATGTAATTCCATATGAATATGTCTAAAACAACGCTCTCAACATTCTGTCGAGCAGTGCAGTAAACATGGGTAATACCAACAGTGAATACAAACGGCCTATGTATTTGTATAAACCACAGTGAAATGGAGTATGCTGCTACCAACCTGTACAAGACCAACCCATACATATTATCTGTCCTTGGTTCTAGAAATGAATTCTTACTTTTCCATTTTCATCAACAGATCAAGAATATACTGTATTGGCATCTGCCTAGATAGTATTTTCAATTAAACAATAAATGGTAACCAACTCGGAACTGTCGAAACATACCTTTATCTCGGGTACAACCAAATTTCTACTCTATTTTACAACCAATTTGCTCTGAAACCTAGCTAACAAACCAGTCAGTGAGAAAGGAAACTTTGTTATATACTGGATTGTTCTTGGACCGTAGCAAGAGATTTGTATCTCGATTGACTAAATAGTTAGCTGTGGGACCTCAAAGCTCTAAAAACTGGTCAGTACTCTAAGATATTATTCAAATAACTCTTTCGCAACATTTCTTTTAACCCTTTACCAAACGCCAAATTTTCGACTGTCCCAAATTGATAGAGTTTGCAGACTACATTCCAAACTGTAATGAAAATGAAAAATAATCTTCTGATGATAGAAAACATTGTGGGAAAAGGAGAAAATGTTTATTAAGAGCAATTTCTCCTTTTCCCACCATGTTTTCAAGAGCCGTCTGCAATAAACTCGTCAAATGTCGTTATTGTTTGGTAATGGGTTAAGTACGGTTTAGATGGGGGTTTTGTATGTGCATCCACAATATCAACTTTGGAACATTGGACTTTTTTCTGCACACACAATGAAGCACCACGAGACCTGAGCGTGGTTTTATTGATCAATCGGAACACCTCGATCATTTTTTCAAAATATCATATTTGAGGTAATGGGGGCCATTTTGAAAGTAGTCCGGCAACATGGCGGCGACGAAAGGCATGTCCGTTTGCAATCGTATCTACTCGGCAATCCCATACACGAGCGGGGATTGCCGAGTAGATACGATTGAGAAAATATCAAACACAGATGTGTTGATATGATAATCGTTAATGAAATTAGTAAAAAACAACATTCAATTGCGGAGATATTAAGCAAATTTGTTTGTATTTCCATCAATATTTAGTTCCTGGGCATAATGTTTTAATCAAGTGTGTTATCCGGCTGAAAACAGCCGAATTTCCCCAAGACTTCTGGTGTATTCATGAACCTCCAACGGGGTATATCTACCGGCTTGTGCCGACGATTGCCGAGTAGATACGATTGTTTATCTATATTTTCCATCCTTTCTGACATGTGTTCACCACAGGCGCTGTCCGTACAACAGTTACGGGATTTATCCCCCAATCAGGCTGCCGCTTTTACCGCGATGCAAAGATCCTTCATGACGGATGATCAGATGGCGGCGATTGGAAGAGGCATTATCAATGGTAATAGTATTATATCTTATCAAAACTGTGTCGGATTCGGCCTCGTTGCGTTCCTCGAACTTGGAGGGAGTCTTATGAGTCGTTATGAGTTTGGCAAGAATAATCGCTGAAGTATCTCAACAAAAATAGATGTAGCATTTTTTTATTCATTTTATTTTATCTTCAAAGCTTGATATGGATCCCATATGAAAGGTCATATACCTTAAAAAAGGCCACAGCAGGTGAAATGCAATTTAAAACAACAGTCGTGAGCATCAACCAGATGATTCTATCTCATCATTGTGTTTAATTGTTAGGCATAATGGGCTGAACCTGTCTGCAATCATAAAGCTCTACTTAAGGTGATCGAAATAATGGGGTTTTTGCAAAAAATAACCTGGAACAAAGGTAGGGTTATGTGTGTACAAACATACATATAACACACACGAGGAGCAAGAGTTGATTACGCCATTCCTTGTGAGGCGTTCTATTTCACATTATTCCATTATTACAACCCAACAGACAATGAGAAATGAGTATTAGGTCTGTCAAAAAACAAATCATCTGTGTGTTCCTTCATAGATAGTAACACATGTCTGATGTTTCTAATAAAGTTGGGGCATTCAAGTCACTACGTAATGCAATCAACACGATGTTATATCTCAAAGTATCGTTTTTTTCTGTTTTGATGATTCCTTTTCTATATGATAATAAATCAAATTATTTCTAGATCGTCAGAGGCATGGTGTTTGAGATAAAGGTTTTACTCTTCAACTTCTGTTTTTCAACGAGCCATAGCGTCATTTCTATAATATAGCATTTATGATGCTTGGTAGCTGCAATTATGGGGTATACGAATTAGCCGGGACGAATTGAGAAACTGTTTCCAATCTAATTATATATTTAATCATAAACATTTTTCAGGGTCGGGACAAAACACCGTGTCTAAATGCTCCATCGTCGTCATCGTCCTTTCTTTGGTGAGACAGCTCCTCGTTCATCTGTAATTATGATAGTAGCAGTAGGCCTATCTGAAGATGTGCAACAATTTGCCAGCGTTCCTGTCTTAGACAAGTTGACGTCAACTACGTATGACAACTTACTGTACATCTATGACTACCATAACTGCAGCCATTTCTATATGACCTATTTTGTATGTAGGTGTTTTTTATGGTATCTTTAACTACGCGTATTTCATCAACGTTTTCGTCCTTAATAAGAAGAACTTTGATTTAATTTGCATGTCTTCATTCAAATTTAAAACCAAAATGTCATCCAAATGAGACAATGTGCTTTCTATTCTTAACTTGTATGGAAAGATGTTGACTTAATTGAGACAGTTGCTTTTGTTACTAGTATATGGAAAATATATACGTAAAGAAACGGATGCTGTCTGGTATTTAGCTTTAAAATTACAAGAAATAACCTTCGTGCATCTATGTAGTAATACTGTTAAAGATTCACATTTGCATACAGAAATATTTGCATATACGTTTGTTTGATTTTTCATTCCGGAAACATTACGAGTTCATCATGTAAATGAGCATATTATATCGATAGAACCTGGCACAGGCATGAATACTGACAAAGAAAGACTATTTAGTATACTTATTGGAAAATATAGACGAACATTTGTTCCGCAATTATCATGGATTTCAATGAAAGTTGATAAAATGCTTTGTTGACATTTTGAACATGTTCGATTATTGACAAATCTGCATTGGAACTAAAACACAGAGCAGGAGCATAATGTAGAAATGAGGTTGTTTAAGTGCAAGCATATGTCTAAGGTAAGACATTGCCGTATTATATTTTGTAGAACATATGTCAGCGTATTGTATTTGTGTGCTGTTGTATGTTAATGTTCTGTTGGCATTGTATTCAAATGAAAGATACACGTGATGTTCTAAACGTTCTGTATACATGTACATGAACTTAACTATTTGATGATATTTGACATCATAAAATGATATATCCGGTAATCTGTTCAGTTTGTTACCGTCAAACTATTAAAACGTATGTGGCATTTAGTCCTCCATAGACAATCTCTTGTGAATGTGTCTGTCATTAGAAGACTTGTCATACTAGTTATTGCATATTGTGACAATTTCCAGGAAATCTGTCAAATATCACCAAAGACACTACATGACAATTTCTTATTAAGGCGTTCCACCCCTGATGGAGAAAAATCGGAAAGGAATTACATTGTCAAAGGATAAATGTCGTTATAAAGTTAAATTTTATGTCGTTTTACTTTCTTATGGGTTGAAATTTTCATTTACCACCTTTCTTTCATTTAGTTTTAATTTCAATGTAATATTGGTGAGTAAGGGGAGGTAATTACAATGGATTTGATAACAGAATTATTAATAATCTTTTTGTAAACATAATTTTCAAAATCAGACATATTTGGAAAAGTGGCTTGCTAAATGCCTTTGAAATGATAAATATTTTCATGATTAAACTTCAATGAATTGTTTAACAATGGCAAATACAAGTTTCCCATCATGGGTGGAATACCTTAAAACGATACGTTCTGGATGGACGCTGTTGCGAAGATCGCGAATTTTCCTACACACAGATGTTAGATGATGGCCGCGTCGGTTTCATTGTCACCTTCAAGAATCGGTGGTTATAGTTTGTTGATCAAATTCCATGAAGAAGCCGCTTTCTTTGTTGAACCTTTTATTGTATCTATTGGTTCTGCATTGTAACAACAACGGTGCCAAGCAAGCACATATAAAGGCAGGCTAGTTGAAGCCAGACCATAGTTGGTTATTTTAGTTATATGTTGTGTTAATGTATTTATTGAATAAATCATTTATATATTATTTGTCGGACTCATTCGTTCAATTCTCAACTATTCTCGGACAACCTACAGTCTTCTGCAGAACTGACAATTCAACATACCAGTAAACGACTGTTTTTTTGCCTTTTTACTCATTTCAGCGCATTTGTCTAATCGATGAGATCCCATATCCGTCCCGCTGGGCTACAATCTCTAGCCGAGTAAATCGGTTCCCGCTCCTAACATGTATATATATATATCAATATCTGTGAGGAACGAATGATATCTCTCCAAAGGAGATTGCCCAATCTGAACACATCGATTTCATCCAATGAAATCAGCTCAGCTCACGGAAATACCCGAGTTGCTCCGATTGGGAGAATGTCTAGCCAGGGTCCCGGCCCTTGCATATCCCCCGAATTAGGCCAATGCGGGCTATACGCATGGGCCGGGACCCTAGCTAGAGATTGCCTTTCGGAGTCCACATGCGCATTAATTTCCAAAGGCCATTATTCAGAACGAATGTCCTTGGAAGTGGGAGAATGAAACGCTTGTAAAATTAGTATGCAAATGAGGTAGCGTATTAGTTGGTGTATATGTACACGACAGACGTAATTATAAAGACATTCAATAACTGTTCAATGCACGACAGTATATCTCATTGAATGGTGTTCATGTAATTTTGTTTTGAGAGCCTTTCATTAATTTTGTTTTACCTGTAACTGATACATTCTTGACGGCTTAAGCCTTAAAATGCTGGGTAATTTTCTAAAGATAGGTTTTTGTGTTGGTTGCTTTCCAAAACCTTAAATATCTGCTTAGTTTTGTTCAGGAAAGGTACTCAGAGTACTCAGTGGCAAACAGGTTAGATCACATGCCAGTCGCCAATTTACTTGGTGGCTGGCCTTGATCTTACCTGTTTGTAAAGGATGAAGTCGGTTCCAGCACTGTTTCTAATAAACATAAAATGACTGCTGGCAAAAAGGATTCATAGGATTGACAGATTCATAAATTGAAAGCAATAGAAAAGTAAAACCAATATTCATATTACAGTTTCTTTATTCTTTAGTATTGAGTATCTAACAGAGTTTTGTTAAGCTTACACTTAAATGAAACAACAAAAAGTACACGGTATAATAACCCATATACATTGTACATTTAAAAGATCTAAATGACTTTATACATTTAAATAGGTATACTTCTATGATTAAAAATGGTTATCACAGCTATCCTTTAAAAAAATAGAAAAATAAAATTATATATGTGCTTTTATACAACAATTAATGAAGGAAAGAAAAAAATAATATATAAATTCATAAACAATAATAATTAATACAAAGGTAAAGATAATCAGAAACATTCCCTCTAGTTAAATGCTCCTCTTGACCAGATATTTTTGGTACTCATTAACATCGACTCATCAAGGTAGTTTAATTGAACATTGTAGCAAACCAAGCACTCCTAAAGACACAAACACATCCGATCAGTGAAAAGCACTGGACCATCCAATGATCAGTTGTGTTGTCTTGATATTTAGATATACACCCAAATGTTCTCTATAGATCTTTAACAATGCGTTAGGCTCTCAACTTTGCAACTGTCTTGATATGATAAACGAAAAAAATCAGTCAAATAAATGCAATAATACGTCAATTCAATGGTTGTTTTACTAAAATGAGCAAACGATTTTGCCTTTAGCTTAAATACTGAATTGAATGTTTTCAATATGCTTCCTTGTCAAGACATCTTGAAAGCAAATTTAAATATGATTGGCCTAGTAGGCTAATTTTTGAGCAAGTAATATAAACACCGCCCTATATTGACCTATTGTTTAACATTGATTGTGAAGGAAGCTTAAAGCTTGTTTAAAAGTCATTCTTGTTGACAGCTTGCTGGATACTAAACCAGAACTTACGCCATCTGTAATAGAAACAGATTAGTGATTTTGTGAGACAGTTACTTCAATCTTGACTCGCTTCAAAACCCATAACATAAACCCTTTCTCTCATTGTCTTTTTATGAATGATTTGTGCATAGAAAGTTCTGATTTATAATCAAGTATTTTGATAATACTGCTTTTGTTAACAAACTTAACACAATAATGTGATATATATTACAAAAGTCTAAGTACAGAATTAAAGAAAAATACAATCAGGACTTCATAAAAAGCTACAGTCCAACTTATGGTAAGAAACCATCCTTTTAAGCAGCAAACCTACCTTAAACAACCACCACAGAAAGTCCCATTGTTAGATTTATAGTGTACACCAATTTGTGTTAAGCAGCTGACCTGTCATAAACAGCCAACTTTCTCAGTTCAATAGGCTGGCCTCTTAACACAAGTTTGACTGTGTACAACTGTGAAAAGTAAGTGCTGAATATTCTTGGTGGTTAAGTTTATTCCGACAGCAAACTAAAAAAATGGCCCCTTAATCAGATTCAACTGTGTTCCATAAAAATGATAATTTTATTTTGTCAAACCTAAATAATTGGTAATTATTTAGGTAATTTTCAAGCTGTCATTACTGTTGTTTTAACACTTAACAAAACGCCAGAGTTTCGACTGTCCCAAATTTAAAGGGATTGCAGACGGCATTTAAAAATGTGATTAAATTGGAAAATAATCTTCTGCTAGGGCAGAAAGCATTGTGGATAAAGGAGAAATTGCTCTAAATGAGCAATTTCTCCTTTTCCCACAAGGTTTTCCAGAGTTTTGTGCAACGAACTGGTTGAATGTCGTTATTGTTTGATGATAATTGGTTTAAAAAAGTAAGACACTGTTTAGATTGACCTCTTTCCCATATTGACCACAGTCCTTCACTCAAAAACATTCACAATATAATGAGCTTCTCATGTTTTGTTGGTTATCAAATTTTCATGCTGTTCGTCAGCTGCACAATCTCCAGCATGACATCCTTTTCCAGGTTGATAAAAGGTTGCGTTTTCACAATAGATGGCATGTGTACTCGAATGTATTCTACACAGCATTCACGAATTTCTTCTGAAAATAAAACAAAATTGAATATTTGTGTAAATCAAATGGCTCTACAAATAAAACAATGATCTGGAGTACATTTTCCGTTTTTAACATGGCTTCTAATAGACCCCTGCTGATAGTTGGAAGGGTCGGTTTCTGTTGGTCACAGACGTGATTGCGCCAACAAACAGGCAGACAGAAAAAGCCGAAAGAGAAACATACAGAGTGAGAGGCATAAAAACACTTAGTCTGTGAGGTATCCAACCAAGCCAAGGCAGTCATATAGATGCATTATAAAGAGATACATAAAGAGAGACACATATTACCATTCAGATAGATGGTCACAAAGCCAGATGGATGATGTGATGAACTAATTGAACAGAGATACTTACAAAAACAGACAAAGTAAAAAGTCATCCGGACTTGAAAGACAGACAGAAAAGAGAGACTTACAAAACAGACAGACTAGAAAGAAAAACAAGCAGAACAGTGATACTAAAATAATACAAAAACAGACAAAGGAGAAAAACAGACAGAACAGAGAGACTTACAAAACAGATAGCTTATAGGAAGACAGACAGAAAAGAGATACTTACAAAACAGACAAAGGAGAACAACTGACAGACAAAAAGACAGACAGGGATGAAAGGTTATCAAAGCATACAGACTAGAAAGACAGACAGAAAGGAGATACTTACAAAAAAGACAGACTGGAAAGACAAACAGAAGAAAGAGACTTACAAAACAGACAGACTAGAAAGACGGAAAGACTTACAAAACAGACAGACTAGAAAGAAAGACAGACTTACAAAACAGACAGACTAGAAAGAAAGACAGACTTACAAAAAAGACAGACTTTAAAGATAGACAGGCAGAAGAGAGAGACTAACAAAACAGACTGACTAAAAAGACAAACAGAAGAAAGAGACTTACAAAACAGACAGACTAGAAAGATGGAAAGACTTACCAAACAGACAGACTAGAAAGATGGAAAGACTTACAAAACAGACAGACTAGAAAGAAAGAAAGACTTACAAAACAGACAGATTTGAAAGACAGGCAGAGCAGAGAAACTTACAAAACAAACAGACTAGAGTCTGACACACAAACAGACTAGGAAGACAGACAAACAGACTAGGAAAACAGACAGACAAACAGACTAGGAAGACAGTAGACAAACAAACTAGGGAGACAAACAGACAAACTAGAAAGGCAGACAGAACAGAGAGACATACAGACTAAGATACAGGAAGTCCAGCAACAAAGACAAACTAGAAATACTAGGAAGAGAGACTGACCAAAAACACAATGGCCTACAGACAAATATGAAAGACATTTTTTGAGAAATTATAATACTAAAACACTTAAAATGGATAAAAAAAAAAAGCCATACAGACAAGTACATACTAGAGATAAAGACATATTAGGACAGTAGTATGAAAGACATCCTGGTATTGGACGACTTACAGTGTTGAAAGACTAATAGTTAAGACAAACAGACCAGACAGACTAGAAATACAGACAAACCGAGTAGAAAGACAGACATAGCAGACAAGAAAAAAGAAAATTAGCATATCTGGCAGACTGGAAGACTAGAAAGAAAGTCACTAACCTATCACTGGTAGTTTGTTGGTTGCCGCACAATAGACATCTACAGCATTGCTATCATCAAGAGCGTTACAAACTTGATGTGCTGCCAACGTCTTGAGACCGTCAACACTAAATCTGTCCGCCACTGGAAAACAGACAACGGTATGTAGCCATCTAACCAATTACCTAACAACAAATTATTGACCGTCCCGAATTGAAAGAGTTTGCAAGCGACATTTCAAAATGTGATGAAATTGAAAAATAATCATTTGATAGGGCAAAAATCGACATGGGAAAAGGAAAAATGTCTCGATACAAGCAATTTCTCTTTTTCCGACAATGTTTTCCAGAGTTGCCTGCAACAAAGTGGTTAAATGTTGTAATTGTTTGGTAATGGGTTAAAGATAGTGTACAAAGATAATAGACATATTTTCTTATTAAAAAGTACATTGCAGCCCTATTCAAAGGTGATATCATTGATTTCGTATTCTACTCATATAAACATGTATATAGGATAATTTAAAATTGATGAAAAACTATAAAAAAGAAATAGTGATAACAAAATTTAAAGGTGCTTGTTCACAAATGAGAAAATGGAATATAAGTGCCATGACACATTTCTGCACTGATACATTATACAGAATGACACTACTGCCTATTGATAGCTTCTATAATTAGGTATGAAGGGAGCTATAATATATTCTGCAGTTGAAATGATGTCAATTTCAAAACAGATGCATAGCTTTTTTCTCTTAATCTAATCTAAAAATAGAAATCAACTAAATTTTAGATCACATGATCCATGAAAACTGTGTGCAATTTGAGGGAGATTCAGTCTATTTAAATCACTGTGATTCCAAAACGCTGAGTATGCCAGGAATGGAGTAAGACTCTTTAAGAGCTAAATTCATTGACTAGTAACCAACTGAATTGACTCAATAAACACTGTCTTCGTTAGTAAATAGTAAACGATGTTGATATCCCACAAAATTTTGAGTTTATTGCTTGTATGGTCTAAATCTGGGAACAATAACATTAATACTGGTTTGAATCATTTTTCAACTATTCTTGTGCTGGAACCGACTTCTGGCTTATGCAAACAGGTTAGATCCAGGTCAGTCGCCAAATAAATTGTCGGCTGGCCTGTGATCTAATCTGTCTGCTACTCTGAGTATCTTTCCTCAACAAAATACAGTAGGCATTTAAGGTTTTGAAAAGCATCCGACACAAAGATCTTTTTCTAGAAAATTACCCAGCATTCTTAGGGTTAAAGGCTATCTTTGAAGGAAATAATACATGCATGTCTCTTAATATAACCTCTCCAGACTCATACAGGCTGATCTGACTGAGAGAATGAAGGTGTTTGATTGATGTAGAGAATGCCTTTGAAGGAAATTCCACATGTCTCCAGATTGGTGTAGAGTGGGGCCTGGACAGGTACTCAAGTACCCGGGTACAGACTGAGTACAGGCCACTACCTGGGTAGCAAATCTCTACCTGTTACCTGACGTCTTTTATACCTGGGTTATAAATCCACATGAATGTGTGAATAGGCCTAGTTAATGAGTGGATCAGATGTTTCTTAATCCAAAACTAGCAACCAATTATCTCCCAACAATTTCTCAACATATGTACAAATACGTCAAATCTTCTCTATTATACTCTTCAACTTGAAGGCTGCTTGTCAGCTATCGAATCTATCAACATTTTTCCCCCCAATTATCACATTAAGTTTTAATGACATGGAACCATTACTTGCAATTCTGTGTGGTACAGGCCTCCCTAGTGAAAAACACCATTGGTATTCCACTGGTTTACCAATGGTATTCCATCGGTATGCCGGTGGTAAAATCTGCCGGTATTTCATTGGCTTTCCAGTGAAATACCACTGGTATTCCAAGGTAAAACCACTGATATTCCAGTGGAATACCACTGGAATTCCGGTGGAATACCACTGGCATTTCAGTAAAACATCAGTGGTAAAATCTGCCGGTATTCCACTGAAAACCAGTGGCAAACCGGTGGAAACCACAGGAATACCAGTGAAATACCACTGGAATGCAAGTGAAACACCACTGGAATACCAGTAAATTACCACTGGAATGCCAGTGAAACACCACTGGAATGCCAGTGAAACACCACTGGAATGCCAGTGAAACACCATTGGAATGCCAATGAAACACCACTGGTATGCCAGCAAAATATCACTGGAATGCCAGTGAATCACCACCGATATTCCTGGGAAATTTACTACTGAAAAGATCAGTCTGTTTTCTTATGACAAACAATAAATGCATGGGCTATATACACATGTAAACTAAAATTGTAAAAATAATTCAGTGTCAATTATACAATGAAGCATTAATGAACATTTAGACAAATAAAACTAGAATGACATCTTTAATGCTAATTAGATTAAATATAATCATCAATATTCAAATGAATTGTCAATTTCCATTTTCTGTATCCTCAAAATTATATCACCATCTTTTTCTTTATATTCCGGATCTTGTAATTAATTATGCTGCCGAGTTCTTCCTAATCCACATCTTTAAACATCTGAAATATGTGAGCTGAAAATAAACAAAAGGTCAAAACACAATTAGAGGCATTTGTAAAACTTGTATGTCTCTACTATCCTAAGTTTTTTTTTATCTTATTACCACCTGCAAGACAATTTTTTACTTGAAGCTGGTGACTTAAAAAAAAGCTTTGTAAAACATATCAGTGTTGATGGTGTGTTGATGTTGTGTGTGAATATATTGAAAAAAGCATTGTGGCAAAAGGTGAAATTACTTGTGATAAATATATTCTTCTTTCGCCACAATGCTTTTTGAAAGTCGTCAGCTGCAAGATGCAAAATTGCGGTGTTATGTGTTGAGGAAAGCTTACAGAAGGATGCAGGAAATATCATAGTTATGACCGCTTTGAAAGTGACAATGCTTACTAGAAATTAAATAGTCTTAAAGACTATCGATACAATTGGCCAAAACGTTTAACATGCAAATGCTTTCAGTGGAGTTTAGGTTTTCGAGCTTATGGAACAGGTTTATCCATTTAAACTGATTTCTTAATCACCCGCAGCAGAAAGAAGACTACTCTTACAAAAGGATAAATTGCCTCTTATGATCAGCTTATTATACAATGGTTAGTTAACACATGTCAATTCATTCTGACAATGTCATGTTTTTTTTTATTTAATTACACATACAGTACATAACAGGTTGGTTCATACCTTTCATGATAAAAGTGGTGCAAATGTTGTTGTTAGAGCATTCCAACAGTGGGGCGCCTTCATTCACTTGTGCATGTCAAACAACTCCAGAAAACTTGGTCTTTGTTTGAACATGAAGTTAGGGTTCTAATGCACCTCTGAAGCTGAAAATAAAATCAACCACAAGTCCATTATTCAATTTAATATGGGCTTGATTGACAAAATGCATTATATATAATGGTAAACAGACGAAGTCAATGCCTTCATCTACAACAAATACACATATTGAATGGAAAAAATGGTGTAAAAAACCATTGCAAGCGTAGAAATCTGTCAAAGAGTGAAAGACATGATCCACATCTGATCAGAAATTTGCACCTCCAAAACAACTTGTCCTCAGCATTGGCCAATGGAAAATATATTTATGTTGGCAAGCGAACTCTTATAGAAAGAGAAAGTCATCACATCAAATGACCATTGCCATTAATGTAACAAACTTAGCAAACAGACAATCTAAAAAAAGTAATCACATCTGATCATGATAAAATCTGTCACAACTTTGTTTTGTTTGTTTGTTTTTCCATTAATGTACTCATTGAAGGGCTTTTCCTCTTAACATAACAGCCAACCGATAAAACGCATCTTCCTAACTGGAAGTTTCTTTAAAATCATGCAGTTTTCTAAAAAATTCACAGATATATGACTTCAGCAATTTGGTTTCCCAATTAAACAATTTCATTGATACAATGTCCAAAAATCAAGAAGCCTTTTCCCAATTTATGAAAAAAAAAACCACTGCACTGTAGAGTTATAGTATTAGTGTACCTACCAGTATATAAAATCATGCAGTTTTCTAAAAAATTTACAGACACATGACTTTAACAATTTGGTTTCCCAATTAAGAAATTTCATTGATACAATGTCCAAAAATCAACAAGCATTTTCCCAATTTATGGGGAAAAAACCCACTGCACTGTAGAGTTATAGTAAGTGTACCTACCAGTACTATGCTAGGATACATGTCTTGCCAAATTAAGAACACTCCCCAGTGAAATAGTTGATTGCCATCGTGAATCAAACCTGATTTGACTGGTCTTTAGTCCTCAGGGCTAACCATTACCCAACCGCAGCTTGTTGTAGTGTGTTAACTGCAACACCCGTCCTGAATAACAGTGTGTGAATGTTCTGTAAAACATAGAAAAAATGGGCAAATCAAAATCTGATTCCGTTACAACATGTGGAGACCTAGCAAAATCATTAATCATATATATATTTTGAATTTGTTTATTTAAAAAGAACCACCACCTTTCAAAACATAAACTTAAGAAAGCCTTCACAGACTATTTTGAATCATGATCATGGAATGACCCAGGCCCCTGTGCTTGAGACAACTTGGGGAAAAAAGTTGAAAAGATTCTCTATATATATCAATAAGGCACAAACTGTATGTTTCAAACTAAACGCATATATCTATGAAAAAAGATTTTACTCGTGATTCTCATGATAAATGCCAATAACAACATATTTAATAGGACTTTCAAGGTCTATATTCAACTTGTGTTAACACGTTCAGGAAGATGTCTTAAAAAAATATTACACATTAATAAAAGTCAACTTTGTATGTCATAAGACAAAATTGACACAATCAGGGCAAATATAGATTTGAGGGGGAAATATGCTCGGTCAATTTGGGTAAAATGACGATTTGATACTTCAAAAACACAAAACGTCATCTCTCTTGAGATAATAAAAGGATAGAAAAAACTAACTACTTACAGCTAAAATCAATAATGATTCCCGGGGATGTTTAACTTTTACTGTGTAGTTCGCCATTGTGGATTTGACGACGCGTTTTTCTTCGAGAAAGCTGCAGTCTGTGCGAAATTGATTTTGAAAAACGCGCACTGTTTCATTTTGGCCAATGAAAACCCGATTCCAGATTTGCGCATGCGCATTTACTACTTCCTGATTAAGGCAAAGACCCAGGCAAAGGTAAATAAACTTGTTCCCCGATCATTTACATGTATATTTTTCGACGAATTATACGTTATTTGTTTTCCTTTACAGGTGAGACAGCATGATGAAAACACTGGTCGATTTTTGGATACAACAATTCATTAAATTGTCTGTTAACATTTCTACAAATCACCCCGTTGTGATATCTTTTTATGTAGGTGTTATTTCGACCGTTCCACCAATTCGGATGGCCGTGAACATTGCATTGCTTTTTGCATCGTCCACGGATAGTTGTACTTCTGCATGTTTTTTTTACACAAATTATTGACTTCTTGTTTCCATGCGAGTTTGTGTGTGGTAAAATATGATAAGATTCTAATCAAGAGGCAGTGACAAAGTATATATACTTGTATGTTGTTCATCATTGTCACTTATTATGGTTCCTGACGAAGTATTATTATGGTTCATTATTTTCATAATTGATTGATTGACAGGATCTTTGATATTAGTTGGAATTTCACCAGTACTAACATAGCGTTCTGAAATTTGATGTCAAAGGACCACATTTAAATGTGGTCAAATATTTTAAGGATTTGATTTGTTTCCTGTCTGCAATGGTCATGTAATTTCAAGCTGTGTTTGACAATCAGTTTCCTCCTTGCTTTTATGTGTTAATTATGTCAACCAAATTGAACAATTAAATGAACTGTGTATCTATATCTCTATATGGGGTTTAATGCAATGTCAAGATATTATGCAGTTATATTACAGCTCTCTTGGGATTTTAATTACCAGTAATATGCAAGTGCTTTGATCTAAGTGTCTTGGGTCACAATAATTGATTACAAATATGGAGATATTTAAGCATGCAGTATCATTGAAATATTACTTATAACTCATTCATGAAGGCAAAATAGTAAGATTTTAAGAAAACATATCCAGAGTTACAGCTTTTTTTATTTGGTCATCACATTTAAAACATAACTTTATTTTTCCAAAGACCTAATAAACACATTTTTCAAATGATCAATTTTATGGTTTTCTTCTTTATTCAAGATGAGGTCTTACGTACAACACTGCAAGTGAAGGACAGTTGCATACGTATTGTTATGGACGCCAAATGTTAAGTTTTGCAGATGAAATTGGATAGTGTGCGGGGAAAGTCAAAAGTGTTTTCAATAACAAACATCCTGTCTATACCTGACCTTCATTTGAAAATAGGTGGGTATTTTCATGAAATTGTCTTATAAAATGTGACATAGTTGCATACAGAACAATATTTATCTCATTGATGTCAAATGTTAATAACATCATGTATCTGACGGTAGAGTAAAAATAGTAAGTTATTTTTGATTGAAAATTGGAAGAATAAGGAGAGTTTAACTTCTTCATCTGGAGTAACATCAATGTGTTAATGGTTACAGATTTGTGTGTGCAAGTTAGTATCTTATTAACTACCTTAAGAAATGTCTTGAAAGTGAATTCTTTTGGTCATAGTATATGTTTTTATGAAGACTCCTTTCTACTGCCTAAGAAGGTGTGTGAGGATTGGTATAACCACCAGAATTTCGTTCTGTTAGTTAGTTGAGTCAGACACTACCTCTCATTAACATTCAAATCTTGTGTTATCATAATTTGAAAACATGCTGAGAGAGGCATCGTGATTTGAAGTTTATGTTCATAAATGTACAATAAGCTTCCTAAAATTGAGCTTCACTGTTCTTATGATTACAAGTTCTGTTTTGCAATTTATAGTCTTTTCAAATATTTTGTTTGTAGACTTTTCGTATATCTTTTTAAAGAAACACATTTGTAAATCAAAGTTTCTTTTTTCGCCTATTGATTTTAGGTCTCGTTTGCTGTGGGAATGTCAAAGTATTCTTCTTAGATTGTTTTGATGGAGTTGATGAAGAAATGCGGCATATATCTCAGCAGCTCAGTTCGATATTATTTGGTAAGATTACTTTATAGAATGAAATTTAAGTCTTCAGAGCTGTGCTCATAAAGTCAATCGGAATTTCAATTTTTTCTAAATCATACAGTATGATTGATCTTAAATGATCACATAAGGAATTTGTCTAAAAGGGAAGGATTTTTCAAGAACAGATATATAACATGTGCTATATAACTATTCAGGACAGCCACAGGACACATTTGATGCACCTAACAAGACTGTGTTGTCAGACTTAATTTTTTTTATCATTTCTGCTTCAAAAGTATCTTGCCTTGCATACAAGAGAGCATAATTTTTTTGTAATTGTAAGCCATCTTAGAATAGTTTTGTGTCTTGATCTTATCAGTTATAATTTGAAAAAGAACCTATGTATATCATAATACATCAACCACAGTGTAAAAAGCTTTTCCCAAACTTCGTCTAGATTGTTATTCATGGGCAAATATGATCCTTCTCCACCGCTCTCATGTTTGACCTCTGGTAGTCCTGCCTCCAAAACACTTAAACAATGATGCTTGTCATGACTATTCTTTCCTTCCCTTCCACCTTTTCATTAAGTAACTATCTCACGAATGTTGGTCTGTATAAACTGATGTGTGGATCTGTTGACCATTTTTATCATGTGAATATAAGGGCCTTCAAGAGCCCATATACATGTAAGCAACAGTCTGTCATTAAATATCTTTTTTATCATTTGCAGTTAAATCTTGGTAGAACTTGGAGAATACATCTAAATTGCAGACAAAGGCGACTTGAATCAACCAACACAAGACATGAAGACCCCCTGACCGCATGTGACCCATTGTAATGTATCAGGAAGTTACCTAAAGACACTGGTTTCTTATTTCCATGCATTTCGTTTACTTTAGTTTGTGAAAAATGTGCAATGTGTTCTTGGGATAACCATTGTTATGCAGTGGCTGACTAGTGTGATTGACTAGAAGCTGGAAATGGAGCACACAACTGTACTGCTAATCTTGACAGAGTATTTATATTGTTATTCAACCATGAAAAGCAAGAATTATCAGGATGTCTTTTATTAGCAAAAAGTAAAAAAGGTTTCAACTCATTCTAAGAGTTCTTGTTTTGACTCCCTTTTGTTATTTCTGAAAATGTCAGTATATGTGGGGATTTTCAAAGTCATTCAGCCAATATTCGCAGAGTTTTCTTGATTTTGGAAAATAAAATCAGAACAACTTTAAACAAATCTTAATTCAAAAAAATATTTCTGGAGATAATTAAGCACTACTCAGGTAATGTTCAGAAATTATTCAGACTGTAAACAGCTTGTGTCAGACAATATTCAGATGTCTGAATCTAACCTCAAGACTGTTTTCAGAATCAATCCAGACTACCTCCAGACAAAATTCAACATAATTCAGCTTCATGAGGGAATGCCACTGACATACCAGTGGTACTGTTTTCACTGGTATTCCACTGAAATGCCATTGCTAGTGGCATTAATGCAGTGGTATACCAATGAACAATTGCCAAATTCCACTGTAATACCACTGAAATACCACTGACCACTGGAATACCAACGTGATACCACCGGTATTCTAAATACCAGTGGATTCCAGTGGTATTCCAGTGGTATTCCAGTGGTATTCCACTGCCATTTTCTGTGGGGGGCACTTTTGGTAATGTTGTCAATCGTGACCTCTTGGATCTATATACTTGAATGTTGATGTAGGCAATTTATCGAGGCTTTTTAAAAGCAGTGAAGCAGTGTTAATTGGTTTTGATGGCTGATGAGCAGCATTGGAGAGTATATAATACTTGTGGTTGGAGATAATTCAGTAAAATATGATCTACTAGTCAATGAGTGCCAATGATCTGGTCTTGTTTTACCACTTACAAACCCATTGTCTCTTGCTACTGTTTTGTTTGACCACTCTACATTTGAACTGTAATCTAAGGGAGTTAAATCCTAATTGATCTAGGGTTAATAATATCAAGTTTGTGAACATCCAGGTAACATATTGTCTCTGGTACCAGGGTAGTAAATTGCTACCTGTCACAGCTCTAGTGTAGAGGCTATCTTTGACATCACATCAAGGGGTCAGTGCAATACTATAGTAAGTGCTTCATGTTTATGAAGCACTTACTATAGTCTTGCATTGAACCATTGACATGCCTTTTAATTAATCTTACCTCTCCAGACTCGTACAAGTTGCAGGGAACGTAAATATGAAGGTATTTGATTGGTGTAGAGGAAATGGAGAAGCACATAAAACTCGTCAAAATCTACATCCTTCAGCGTGATTGGCCTCTGAAGTTAAAGAGAAGAAAATATTTCCTTCCTTCCTGATTTCTAAATATTTGGATCAGGGCATAAATATGGTAGATAATGTGAATGGTTAATCAACCTTTTTTAACTCCAGTCAAGAACCTGTTATTGTTACCACTCTTTATGATTGACTGGCAAAATTCCTACACAATATATATCAATTCATACAAATACATTTTTATCTAATATTAGTACAACATGTCATCAAAAGATTTCCAACTATATTGCAATGCCCAGCTCATTATGGATTGAGGAAATGAGCTTGCTTAACTTACAAAAGCTCGGGACAATCCATTGGCTTTCTTTTTTTTTTACTTAGACATATCTAGGGTTTGGAAAAATTTTCATCAAAATGACAAAAATATCAATGAATAATGCTTTGTGAAGAATATTAGTCTCCAACAGTAAAATTTGTCTCAATGTATTGCTGGGCTAATTGTTGCAAAGGTATGGAAATTAAAATATGAGACAGGTTAGGGGAAAAGACTTCTTAATCAATAAATATGAGGGAAAAAGATAATTGAAATCAACATGTTAATTATTCCCCTAACAATTAAATTGCTAATTATGACAAGTTCAAAGTTTGTCATATTCATTCGTTTGAATGACGTCTGTTTTAAGACCCCCGGTGCACCCCATATTGAATCACACATGAACATTTTTCAAACACTAAAAGTCACTCCTAGTCAAATGAGGGTAAAATGAATCTTTGGAATTAATTTGGAAATCATGTAAAATGAAAACCCTTACCTTAGTTACTGACTCCTTCATTTGATCACAGAACATGGCCTTAAAGTAATCTGACCTTGCCATGAGTATGGCCTTGTGGGCATGGACCTTCCTGTCAGCTACTTCAAACTGAACATCGCTGAAAGTTTTGTTGTTTACGAGGATACTCAAGTTATCTGCAAACTCTGCCATGCTAGGGGGTGGGGCTAAAAATAAAAGGTGACAACTTCATCAATGTCTGTGTTAACCAATTACTAAACAATAATAACAACATTTGACCAGTTTGTTGCAGACGACTCTGGAAAATATAGTGGGAAAAAGAGAAATTGCTCTTAAGGGCAAGTTCTCCTTTTTCCACAATGTTTTCTGACCTATCAGATGGGTTTTTTCCAATTTCATCACATTTTGAAATGCCGTCTGCAAACTCTTTCAGTTTGGGCAAGTCGAAAATTTAGCGTTGGTAAAGGGTTAATGTGGCCGGCAATCTAAAAACATTCTGACAAAACAGAGAAATTACTCATGATAAGCTGTTTAAACATAAGTCGTAGTGTTGATTAATAGATGATGCCCTTTAGAACCCTATGAAGAAATTTGACACAGATCTATTGAGACCAACTGTAAAAGCAGATGATAAAAATGTGTGTCAAAAAATCAATATTTTATGATAAAGGGTAGAAACAATTTTGACAAGCAATATCTCGTCTGGTCCCAATTGCTTGTTTACAGATTTAAGGAGAATTGCATATCAAAATTCAATTTCTCAAAAACTGTATAGCAGCTGGACTGTTGAATGTGACATACTGTAAAAAAGCCATTTGAAGTAAAAGTAAATTGTATTTACCAATTCAGAGCCTGTATACAAAGAAAAAATATAGATTCAGACCCAAAAGTGTTCCAATAGTTTTGAAATCCATTGCAGACTGTTTCTGATTGATTACCTCTAGGTATCATGACAGCCAATGATTCTGAATAATTTTGCTACAGTAGCTATTTTTCACTAAATGATCCATACCGCAATACAGTAGCTTTATTTTGACTTGCAAATGATCTAATGTGTGAACAAGCACCTTTCAAGCCTTATGAACCAGTTAAGGCAAAGTGAGGTAGTATGGGATAAGGCGTTATAGAAAAGCTTTTAAAAGGAAGAGTTTTTCTATTGGTGATAATGACATACCTAGTCATACCAAAAGAATGTAGTTGCATATTTATAGCTTTGAAATAAATCTACCAATATACGGAACCTCTCAATGAGAATTATAAAAAGGTTCTGAAATATTATGTGACATAACTCTTCTATCAAACCAAATACAACAGTGTTTTCTTTAGACAGAAAATAAGACCCTGGTCAATACTGATTTCCGTTGTTGGTGACATTTCTAGTCTACAAATCCTCTAAAATTGGCAGTAAATTGTTGTACAGAATTTGCCTTGAAGCTTGTCTGAGGCTTGTATAGAACAACTTTTGATAAGACAGAAATGCATTTGAAAAATCTATGAAAACAATATCTTATTTTCCACACAACAAGCTTCTATATTATTTTGTAAAACCAATTATTTGTGTTCCTAAAATGAAATCTTAAGAAAAGACACCCAAATCCATCACTGATTTAGAGGGAAATCTTTACACAGCTCCTTTGGTTGTTAGAAATAAGCGGTACTTACGTAATTTGTTTGTAGGTCCAACAATCTCTACAGCATCAATTTCAACCCATGTTCCTGCAGCAGAACAGTCAATTTCTATTCGAACATCAGAAAATTTGATACCAAGCCTCTGAAAGAAAACAAATTCATGAAGCTCTGACCAATACAAAGTGTTTTATACAGAGAGATGTCAAACCAGTAAAAAGGTATGAAATATACAGACATTCTAATTATATAGTTCATAGTGGAAAAACTGATTGATTAAGGTAGAATACATATAATCTGCCATTTTAAAACTCATTCTTTTGTCGGATTACTTTGACATTCTTGGATTACAATGGTATACAACTATACGCTTCATTAAGAGCAATTTTTCCAATTGCATCAGTGGCTTCTAAAAGGAATTCCTCACAGATTGAGAATAATTGAGATATTTATCTTCTAAAAATAAATTTTCTTCCATGAATAAAATGACTGGCATATAGATCTATTTAGTTAAAGAAAAGATTATTGATACACTTAAGATCTCCTTTCTTTATCATATAGGGGATATGTAGCATGTCTATGTCGCATATTTTGATAACCATTTTAAAACTATATTTTGTAAATAATGATCACTTATTTCTGCCTTGCAAAATAATTGAAATTGGTAAGAGCGTATTTGACCAAGATTATGAAATGGTTCAACACTCAAAACATGTAACATACACTATCCAGTGCTTCCAAGAGCGACCCACTACAACTTATAAACAAAATATTTCACTCTATTTCAAGGTTCTGAAGGCCCTAATGTTTGTTTCTTAATTATTTAATGAAAACGTCTGTTTCTGCATATTTAAAAATGTGAACATTGAATATGATCAGTTATTTAGTGATGTGGATTGTTTAGATCATCTTTTTTTTATGTTTGATAATAACACAACGCATTCTGTGAAATAGTTTGTTTAACATTTAAAGTGCTGGAACCGACTTCATGCTTATGTGAACAGGTAACAGATCCATAACAGCCACCAAGAGAATTGGCAGTTGGCCTGTGATCTAACCGGTTTGCTATTCTGAGTATCTTTCCTCATCAAAAGCAAGCTAATATTTAAGGTTTTGGAATGCAGCCGACACAAAAGTTTATTTTTAGAAAATTACCCAGCATTCTAAGGGTTAAAGTCTTCGGTAGCAGATGTATCAGTGACATATCATAAAGTAAGGGGTAATTAACCCATTACCAAACAATGACAACATTTGACCACTTTGTTGCAGACAACTCTAGAAAACACTGAGGGAAAAGGAGAAATTGCTTGTATCAAGCAATTTCTCCTTTTCCGACAATGTTCTCTACTCTATCAGAAGGTTACTTTCCAGTTTCAACACATTTTGAAATGTCGTCTGCAAACTCTTTCAATTTGGACGATGGAAAATTTTATGTTTGGTAAAGGGTTAAGACAGAAGGTTTCTTACTCTAATGGGTGGGGTAAACACCCTTGAATGCTGTATGTGTTCGGTTGCGTTGGCTTCCCATAATACCGCCCAATTTTCATCGTTGTTTGCTCGTGCTTTAACTTGCTTAACCCCGCCAGCATTATACGTCTCGTATATGTTGATTTCCTCTATATAGACAGCCTCTTTGTAATGTAGCTGGAATAATGATACGAGTAGGATGAAAAGAATATTATGAGTTTTTAAATGCATTTATGTCCTCAATTTTCAAAGAAACCTGCTTTGAAAAAATTATTAAAGTATCAGTAAAATGTTAACTACTGTAAACTTTAATCGTTTACAAAATAATTACAAGGTTTTCCAATCTCCAACAAGAGTTACTTGCAAGCAAAGAGGGACAAGGAAAAAATGCATGGACAGAAGGTCTGTCCTACCAACAGAACATTTTCCAATCATTTCTAGACTCAAATTTGCATTTACAATTTTTTTTTCAATGTTGGTGATAAAAAAAAACTTCATTTCATGAAGTGTAAGAAAGAAAAATATCATCTCTTGTAGAATACACTCCAAAAGTAAGATAAGTTTCTAATTGAACTTTTCAAAATCAATCAATAACAAATTTTCTGACATTCATGCAGCAGAATATTTACAAAACCATTAACAGAATGAGAAAATGCTTCATTAACTAGCAATGTCTCCTTAACCCATTAACAAACAATAACGATATTTGACCAGTTTGTTGCAGATGACTCTGGAAAATATGGTGGGGAAAGGAAAAGTTACTCGTTAAGGGCAAGTTTTCCGTTTTCCACAATTTTTTCTCCAATATCAGAAGATTATTTTCCCAATCCTTCACATTTTGAAATGTCGTGTACAAACTCTTTCAATTTGGGACAGTTAAAATTAGGTGTTTGTTAAAGGATTAACAAAAGATAATCTACATAATATACTTAACCAAAATGTTATTTTTCAACTTACATCATTATCATCTTCTTTTAAAAATGAATCATTCACAAAATTGTATATAAGTGAAAACTTAAAGATACAAATGTGGCCAAATTATGATCATACCATATCTAGTGTATTTAAATATACATGTATGCTCACATGGTACAAAGTACTATTGTAAATTAGTCCAGATAACTGGTCTCGAAGGCTATTGCTATTTTGACTGACGCCTTCGAGCGAAGCACGATAAATGTCCAAATGATGAAAAAAGCTTCGTTCACGGATCATTATTGAGACTATATTGTAAATATGGAACGCCTTTTGATCAAATGTCTGGTCAACCATTAAAATGCTGGGTAACTTTCTAAAAATAGATTTCTGTGTCGTCTAATTTCCAAAACTTTAAACATTTGCTTAATTTTGATGAGGAAAGATACTCAGAGAAGCAAACAGGTTAATTAAATCACAGGCCAGCCACAAATTTACTTTGCGGCTGGCGATGATCTAATCTGTTTGCATAAGCAAAAATAAGTCGGTTCTAGCATTATAAGGGTTAATGCATATATTTCGCTTCCTCATATACATTACCTCAATGAATTGGTTATTGTCTATTTCTTGTGAAGCCCATGCACCTGGGGTGTCTCCATAGCTGGGATATACTTTGGGGGAGCCTATCACACAGTCTGCACTCCAGCTGAAATAATAGAGTTATAAATGAACAGATAGTCTTGATATAAACAACCTTGCTGAAAAACAATGTGAAAGGAAGTTTAATCAGAGCTATCTTAAGTCATTCAGATACATGTAGCTCCTGTCTTACCCCATTACCAAACAATGACGACATTTGACCAGTTTGTTGCAGACGACTCTGGGAAACATTGTGGGAAATGGATAAATTGCTCGTAAAGAGCAACGTTTCCTTTTTCCACAATGTTTTCTGTCCTATTAAAAGCTGATTTACCAATTTCATCACATTTTGAAATGCCGTCTGCAAACTCTTTCAATTTTGGACAGTTGAAAATTTGGCATTTTGTAAAGGGTTAAAAAACAGTGTGAAATGAAATCTAATCTGCAATTATCTTTATACAGGATGCAAGTCATTCAGATAGCTTCTGTCTTATAAAGTCAAAATAATTTGACCTGAAGATTGCCTTTGATTATCTGATGGAGCAATCTAATGGGAGATATTGCCTGATGCAAAATTTTCTCAGGATTTCCTGATCATGTCAAATTAGTTTGACTATTGTCTTATACATCAGGAATGATTCTGTTTCCTTTTACTATATGGTAGCTAGAAGTGTGAGTTTACTGATGTACATGTTTAGATAACAAAGAACAATTCAAACACTGTATTATTTCAACAATGATTTTGACTTTCAAATTTTCTTTTCTGTGATCAAGCACCATTCAAATATCTGATCCTCTCCTCTCCCTTAGTTTTCAATGATGACTCTTTGATGGTCAATGGTTCCATCCAAATCCTTGAACAAACTTTGATTGCCAGGTACATGTAAGGGCTTTCCTCCATTATAACTGAAATGTCTTGTCATACATATGTTTCCAATATCCTGTCAACAAGATTCCTTTAGTTGTTTATCATGGATGACTATCAATCCTCAGTCAAGGGCAAATACTGATTTACAGGTAAAGGGTGATTGATGCCCCATTCCACCCATTAGCCCTTTAGCCCTTTAGCCCCATTAACCCATTACCAAACAATAACCACATCTAACCACTTTGTTGTAGACAACTCTGGAAAACATTGTGGGAAAAGGAGAAATTGCTCTTAATGAGTGAGCAATTTCTCTTTTTCCCACAATGTTTTCTACCCCTCTAACTGTTGTTCTCTAGTATTGGTATTTACCGAACCAACCAGACCCTTTACTATAGTTTACATTTATACCGAACTAGTCATTTACCAAACTAACCTGTAATCGGTGATACACTCCATTTTGTAAGCACTGCTCAACCACACTAAGTACTTAACTCTTTAACAAATGCCACATTTTCATCTGTCCCAAATTGAAAGTTTGCAGACGACATTTCAAAATATGATGAAATTGGAAAATAATTTTTTTGTTAAAGTAGAAATCATTGTGGGAAAAGGAGGGATTGCCCGTTACGAGCACTTTCTCCTGTTACACACTGTTTGCCAGAATGGTCTGCAACAAACTGGTGAAATGTATTTTAGTATAGTAATGGTTAAAATGTGTCACTGACTGCTTTTCAACAATAGCATCAATAGTTGGTTACAGATTATTAGTGGAGTATACATGAATCATCCCCAAAATAATGTTTCTTATTTGATGTGTGTCCGTAATTTAGTATTAACCCTTTCCCAAACAATAACGACATTTGACCACTTAGTTGCAGACGACTTTAGAAAACATCGTAATGAGTCGGAATGAGTAATTTCTCCTTTTCCCACAATGTTTTCTGCCCTATCAGAAGATTAATTTAAAATTTCATCATATTTTGAAATGTCGTCTGCAAACTCTTTCAATTTGGGACAGTTGAAAATTTGTTGTTTGGGAAAGGGCTAAACATTTAACATTGAATCTTTGGTTTGGATATAGAGTGACGAACGATAACTCTGTAAGTAAAATTGGTCTATAAACGTACATGTATGTGTTAAATCTATAGTCAAACTAAATTGAAGCGATCGGAAAACATTGAGAAGTTTTTGCATAGGGCAGTATCTCCGTCCGTTAGATTGCCCAATCAGGAAATTAAAAGCAATCATCACGTCGATTTACTTTCACAATTAAATTTCGACCTATCAAGATATCAAGATAGCAAGTTTAACCGAACATTCAATGTAAATAAAACTTACCTTTGCGAATCATACTCCGATGAAAAGCTTATTACTTTCTCTACCCACTGTCTGATCGCGGTTGGGGACGGACTGTTAGATCGGGCAGGAGAAGGGCTTCCTCCCACTGCACCCGGTGAATATTTCCCGTTAAACGATCCCTTACTTCCCATATTTAAAACATTACGTATAAAAGAGCACGATAGTGACAGGTTGTTTGACAACAGCTTAATTCAAGATTCTATTTATAGGAATTACAGGTATGTACAGGTGTTCTATTTATAGAACTGATCGATATACAATCGCCTTTTACAGTGTTATCGTTCGTTCCTCACACATTAAAAAGTTCCAGCCTGTGGTTTCGGCCCTTGCGCCACTATATGTATAGTGTGTATTGAAATAGTACAGATATACTGTAGGCTGTTATCACGGATTATCTCCCCTCTCTCTTTGTCCGCCATTTGTATGGAGTTCCAGCGCTAATGTAGTCCGAATGATCCAGACGTAGATATTTCACTCTCCGTCTGGATGCATTCGATGTAAAAGCGCGTCAAGCGGATATCGATTTTTCTAGGTAGTGCATGTTGGGAAATCTGTAGAAAGGGGCGGAGTTAAAATGACAGGTAAATTCTGGCGGGAATATAATATTGGTTCCTTTTCGTTTGGTAGAATAGATCTATTTTCATTAAAACCGAGATTCCCTTTCCCTCATATGAGTTTTGTCAATTGCCAAAGTATTGCAACAGTTGATTTCAATTGAATACGTAGATATTCATTCATTGAGTAAAGATATTTGTGACTCTAAACGAAAAGCTAGACAACACTCAAACCATCAGAGAATTTTTTTATGGAAACTTTTGCCACAAAAGAAGCCTTTAGCCTATTATTTCTGATGGCCGATTCTATGGGAAAATAGGCTCTCAATTTGATATTTTCTTGATTATAGAAATCGGCATTATGGGTCTAATCTGAATTATAAATCTAGAAACTATTTCAAAGTATATTATTTGCAGGTTGGGCGAGCGCGAATGGAAAACAGAGATATAGATAACAGCTTTGTCTTTTAAACAAATGATTCTTATGCAAAAAAAAGCTATATAAACAACTTCGGGGCATGTTATAAAGGGGGAGTATCGAATAGTACATCTTTCGGGTTGTTGGTCTAAATATCAAACGCCTAGTTTTATTACACCAGACGGGAGCGACGCGCGTCACACAGATACTAATCCAGACACCGCCGTACATCACACAACACGTGCCTTACCCTTTATCTTGTTAATAGCAGCATAGTTTTGACCTCAAAGTATACGCATTTGACATAGATCTTTATTTTTTAAGTGTATTAATATAATCAAATTTACAGATATAAGAGCAAGTTTCTTCTGAATATCATTTATGTTTGCAGCGAAATGGTAATCGTCAAAACCAAATCTTTTTTGCCAATACAATATCGATTACTTTCTTGATATAGTAAACGTTTGTATTTTACCTAATCGAATAGTTTGTGTGTTTTATTGCAGTGTGAATTTTAGAATAGTAACGACCTTGACTGGGGACAGAAGGGTAACTAAATGTTGAAATCTTAACAAAACTGATTACCTTTGGATTCAATATTTTTGAAAACTAAAATGGTAGGCCTACAGGAAAGGGTATTGCCAATGCTTTCATGCATGGAATGAGTTGGACAGACCGATTTTGATTATCACTAGATTGGTAAATGGGCTATAGTTTTAATGATGCATCAATATCCACGGTTATTTAGCGCACATATAACAAGAGGTGACTATCTTTTTACCAACACAAATAACCACAAAGGATTGATTTCGAAATAAGTGTGGCGAAGCAAATCCCTTCAACAACAACGACATTGTTTAAACCCTTTCCAAAACACCAAATTCCGACTGTCCCAAATTGAAAGAGTTCGTAGACGACATTTTAAAAAGTGATGTAATTGAAAAACAATCTTCTAATTGGGCAGAAAAAATTGCGGGAAAATGAGAAATTACTCATCATGAGCAATTTCTCCTTTTCCCACAATGTTTTCCAGAGTCGTCTGCAACAAAGTGGTCAAGTATCGTTATTGTTTGGGAAAGGGTTAATCAGTTTTATCAGGGAGGCGTTGATGTGGTTTCATTTTTAGCATCGTGATATAGAGTTGACAAACAGTCCGAATGAATGTTAAGTATTAATATATATAGGGTACAGATGACCCTATTTTATGTAAGAGATATTTTATCAAAATTGAAACTTAAGTGTCTTTTCCTTCGACAATGGATTTCATCAAATGACTCTGCTTTGGTTTAAAACGAATTCATTTTTTCCCGTCAATCATATGTCTACAAATGTTAGCGTTTTTGTTTTTTCTGTAAATTACCGGAAATGGAAGCAATAAGCAATCTTATTGGTCAATCCTACCTTCTTTCTGATTGGTGCCCATATTTGTTCTCGTCGCCGATTGGACCCCTCACACACAGAGGGGGAATACTGACGCGTTTTTATCGCAGGGCGCCTCCAAGCTGTCACGCAGTTACAGCTTGGATCATCCGAGTTAGCGCTAATGTTGTTCGAGCAATAAATAAGCTTTACGTCTCGTCATAGTTGTTCCTTGTTTACTGGCGTGGTGGCAGCGGCTTCATGAACCCTTCGCCTATCTCTACACAGCGAGAAATACCCAGTTCGATGCTCAAGAACGATTAACAACGGTAAATACAACAACCCACGTGCTCAGTGATTGACGAGGCAGCTTCTACTTATAGCTGTTATACGTAAACAACTAGTTAAACTCTGTCTCAATAGACATCATGGCAGGCGCAAGAGCACCAAAACAATGGGCTTTAAGTAAAAATGAAAACATTACGACCTTTGAGGCCTGGCGACAGAACTTACAATACACCCTTTCTCTGGACCCAAATTTTGCCCGATTCCTTATTGACGATTTTACTTGGGGTAAGAAAACAAATGCTACTCCCCTTCGAGGACTTACCGACGATGGAGAAGCTGTCCAAGAAGCGGCACGACGTTCTGCTGCCCAGAAGTGTACCCAACTTGAGCTTATGCTGGGTCAAATTGCGAATTACTGCCCAGTTATATCTCGTAATACCATTGTTAAGAGTTCAACATCAATAAAAGGGGTGTGGCAATCTATACGTCTACATTACGGGTTTCAGACGTCAGGAAGCCATTTTCTTGATTTCAATAACATCCGGCTTGAACCCAATGAGAGACCAGAGGACCTTTACCAGAGACTTACGAGTTTTGTTGAAGATAACCTCCTGCATGCTGGTGGTACCATTAAGCACCATGGGAATGTACCTGAAGAAGACGAAGAACTTTCTCCTACCCTTGAAAACTTAGTTGTTCTTACATGGTTAAGGCTGATTCATCCAGAACTACCCTCCCTTGTCAAACAAAGATATGGCACAGAGCTGCGCTCACAAACACTGGCATCCCTCAAGCCAGAAATTTCCATGGCTCTGGATAGCTTGTTAGATGAGGTTCACTCCATTGCCGATGCCAAAGTTCTTAGAACAGCATTTAAAGGTACTCAGCGTGGATCATCTCGAAGTAACGCATACCAAAAACGGCCACAAAAGACTTGTGTTTTATGTAAACAGGCTGGCAGGTCCTACCAACATTACCTCAGCACCTGTAAATTCTTACCTGAGGGAGATAGACTGTACATGACGAAAGCACGACAGACGATACCCATTGATGATGATCCCGAGTCTGGCGAAGATGAATTCCCTTCACCAATTGACGAAATGGCTGACAATGAACCACATAAGTTACGCGTTGTTGCCTCTTTGCGCCGCGTAATTACAAAACAGTCCCCATTTTTTAAGGCATTTTACAAACATTACCCATTACAGCTTATACTCGATACTGGAGCAGAAGTTAGCATGATTCGAGAATCTACTGCACGATCGATAGGAGCAGTAATTACCAAAAGTAAACAAAGTGCCTTACAAGCAGATGGAGTAACACCCCTACAAATCGTTGGTGAAACTCGTATGAGAGAGAGAACACCGATCTTTACCTAGAAGCTCTTGTTGTCAGTGACCTAGATGTTGACGTTTTAGCAGGCATTCCTTTCATGTCAAGTAACGACATATCAGTAAGACCAGCAATACAACAGATCAACATAGAAGGGTGTGATGTCATTAAGTATGGTTCTTCATCAGATCGAAAAGAAAACCGCATCCGTCGAACCCAAGTATTTGTATTAAGAGCAAAGTCTACCACTGTCTGGCCAGGTAGTTTTGTCGAACTTGACTCTCCCCTTGACTCCAAAGATGACTACACTCTCGCCATCGAGCCCCGAGTAGACGACACTCCAAAAGGTACTCGTGATTGGCCACGCCCACAAATCACTGAGACAATAGCGGGAAAGATCCGTCTCTACAATGACACATGTGAACCCCAACAACTCAGGAAGAATGACCATGTATGTCAAGTACTGTATACTCATTCTCCTGGGTTGAATGACTGCATAGCCCCACCTACAATGCTGAGTCCACAGGAGCAGCGAAGTCCTGTAAAAGATTATTTTTCAGGCAAAGTTACATTAGACCCTGACAATATCTTGCCGCTCGAGAATCGAAGCCAATTAAAGGAGCTTCTTAAGGAGTATGATCAAATTTTCAGCCCTGACCTACAAGGATACAACGGCGCAGCTGGTCCATTCGAAGCTGTTGTAAATATGGGCCCCGTTGAACCGCCACAAAGAAAAGGCCGCGTTCCTCAGTATTCTCGAAACAAGCTGGTTGAATTACAGGGGAAATTTGATGAACTAGAGGCACAGGGGGTTTTCAAGCGACCAGAGGATATTGGAATCACAGCAGAGTATCTTAATCCATCATTTCTTGTCAAGAAGTCTTCTGGAGGCTTCCGCCTAGTTACAGCCTTTGCTGAAGTTGGACAGTACAGTAAACCTCAGCCATCCCTCATGCCTGATGTTGATTCAATTCTACGAACTATTGGCCAGTGGAAATATATTATCGTGTCGGACTTGTCAAACGCGTTTTATCAGATACCATTGGCGCGTACATCAATGAAATATTGTGGTGTTGCTACTCCATTTCGAGGCGTTCGCGTATATACCAAGTGTGCTATGGGCATGCCAGGGTCCGAAACAGCATTGGAGGAATTAATGTGCCGTGTCTTAGGTGACTGTTTGCAAGATGGCTGCGTTGCTAAATTGGCAGATGATCTCTATTGTGGGGGAAATACACCTGAGGAACTTGTTGCAAATTGGGCCCGCGTGTTACAGGCGTTGCAAGAATCGAACTTACATCTATCTCCATCAAAGACAATCATTTGTCCACGAACCACAACGATTCTTGGATGGGTTTGGACAGATGGCCAAATCTCAGCAAGCCCTCATAAGATTGCAGTGTTGTCTTCGTGTCCACCACCTGACACGGTTCATGGTATGCGATCCTTCATAGGTGCCTATAAGATGCTAGCAAGAGTCCTACCAAATTGTTCCAGTATTCTGTCTTCACTAGATCAAGCTATAGCTGGACTGGAATCCCGTGACAAGATCAATTGGACAGATACATTAATGACAGATTTCAAGACTGCCCAACAGTCGCTTCAATCAAACAAATCGATCACTATCCCAAAAGCGAGTGATAAACTATGGATCGTAACCGACGGATCAGTTTCGAAGCATGGCATCGGCGCAACATTATATGTGACCCGAAACACCAGGCTTCTCCTGGCTGGGTTCTTTAGTGCAAAGCTAAGGAAGCACCAAGTGACATGGCTACCTTGTGAGGTTGAAGCATTGTGCATCGCTGCAGCTGTGAAGCATTTCGCTCCATTTATTATCCAATCAGAACACCAAGCCTGTGTATTGACCGACAGTAAACCGTGTGTGCAAGCCATTTCGAAGTTATCTCGCGGTGAATTTTCAGCCAGTCCGAGAGTAACATCGTTCCTTTCCGTCGTAAGTCGATATCAAACAACCGTCAAACATCTTTCTGGCACCGCCAACATTCCTTCTGATTTCGCAAGCCGAAATGCCCCAGACTGTTACCAGCCAAAATGTCAAGTTTGCACATTTATTTGCACCCTAGAAGACTCGGTTGTTAGATCAGTAAGCATTCAGGACATAATAGACAATACCAGTAAACTACCTTTCACTTCGCGCGCGGCTTGGAAGGATGTACAGTCTGAATGTCCGGACTTGCGCCGGGTAATGGCACACTTAAAACAGGGTACACGTCCTTCAAAAAAGCTCACCAACATTAAAGACGTCAAAAGGTATCTAAGTGCCGCGTCTGTAGCAAGGGATGGATTACTCATTGTTCGCCGAAACGATCCTCTCCTTCCTCCAACGGACTTGATAGTAGTCCCAAGAAGCGTTTTAGACGGCCTGATCATGGCTTTACATATCCGATTGGATCACCCATCAAGGCATCAACTCCAGCTTGTCGTTAAGAGAAATTTCTTTGCTCTAGACTTGTCAAAGGCTATCGATCGATTACATGGTTCCTGTCATACGTGTGCTTCATTACAAAGCTTTCCAGACAACCTCATTAAGCAATCATCTGAGGATCCCCCAGAGGCAATAGGCATGAACTTTGCTGCAGATGTGTTGAAGCGCAACCGTCAATTGATTCTCTTAGTCAGGGAAACTGTGACATCTTATACATCGGCATGCTTAATAGAAGACGAGAAACGCAATACATTGCGCAATTCATTGATTCAGTTAATTGTAGGCCTACATCCACTTGATGGACCGGGTGCGGTTGTTCGAGTTGACCCGGCTCCTGGCTTCGCATCTTTGAGAGACGACGCGTCATTAAAACAATTTCACATATCACTTCAAATCGGGAGGATTAAAAACGCGAACAAAATCCCTGTCGCTGAAAAAGGGATTGCTGAACTCGAAACAGAGCTGCTCCGCCATGAACCCGGAGGTGGCACAGTATCGCCTTTGGAACTAGCTATTTGTGTTGCGAGGTTAAACTCGCGTATCCGCAATCAAGGACTGTCAGCACGAGAAATGTGGACACAACGAAATCAGTTCACCCATGAACAACTCCCAATTTCGGATCAGGCCTTAATCATGAAACAACACACGATTCGTGAAAAGAACCACACATATAGCGAGAAATCGAAATGTCCGCAATATTCTCGATATTCCGAAAATATTAGTGTAGGAGATATTGTGTATCTGTTTTCCGACAAACAGAAGACTCGTGCCAGGGACCGATATATTGTAGTTTCTATGGACGGAGAGTGGTGTTTCATAAAAAAATTCGTCGGAAATCAGTTACGCGCGTCATCATACAAAGTGAAACAATCAGAATGTTATCGTGTCAACTCTGAGATAAATTCTAGCAGTTTAATACAGGACCAAATCATTTGTGAAAATGAAGAGAATACCGACACAACGCCTATGGACAATCTGGACCTAGATCAAACGACAATAGACATCCCACCAGCATTAATTGTCCCACCGAATGACACCCAGGAAGACGTTTTGAACGAACCCTTCGATTCGTTTCTTAATACACAAACTGTCGAAATGGCTGAAGAAACTTTCGACGATAGCCAACTACTTGACCAACAAGCTCCCCGCCGTATGTCTCATCGCAGTCGGAAACCACCGGAGTATTTGAAGGACTATGTCACATCTTGAGCTGTAGACTTTAACTGTGTCAATAATTTAACATTTAGTGTGTTGGGAATAGCTAGTCTAAAAATTTTAGTTTCAATGATAAGTACTCAAAGTTTCTTATTATTAACAGAGTCATCCATCAGAAAATAGTGATATGCACGTCTAGTCAATTTCATGCGCCTGAGGTACGCTCTTATAGCAATTTCATGTGCAGGAAATGTTTTGTTTTGTTCTTAAACATGACTAATCCACAAAGTAAGGTAAATATTCAATAGAGATATGGTTTCAGTGTTTTGGCACAAGTATGCTTTTTGCCTCTCTCTCTGTATATATATATATATTGTTTTCCATTGAGAATAGAAATGTTTTATTTTTTCAAGGGAAGAGAAAGAGGGAAGGTTGCGCCACTATATGTATAGTGTGTATTGAAATAGTACAGATATACTGTAGGCTGTTATCACGGATTATCTCCCCTCTCTCTTTGTCCGCCATTTGTATGGAGTTCCAGCGCTAATGTTGTTCGAGCAATAAATAAGCTTTACGTCTCGTCATAGTTGTTCCTTGTTTACTGGCGTTGCGTATACCCCGCATTAGGCTAATTGACGACAGTTGTGCAGTGGTGGACCGTCGGCCTTTTGTACCGACGGTCTGTATTTCGAATCCCCGTTTGGCGAGGTGATAATTACTGTGACCAACCTAAATTGTTCTATCAGAAGACCACACAAACCCTGATGCTTCAAACCCTGAAAAAGCCCGATCAGAAAACCCATCAACCCCAGACAGTGGAAGATTCAGAAGTTTCTCCTCTGTCAGCTCAATTGGTTCACCTAAGCATACATCATCACCAATACAGGCCCCTGTACAGAGACATAAGACCCAAAATTCATCCTTCCGCATCCTTGTGGTAAATTTCCAAAGTATAAGCGCCAAGAGGGCTTCATTCTGGTTGACCCTGGAGGAAAGTGAGCCCGTCATTATGATTGATTGTGAAACATGGTTGTACCCTGAAACCCATGAAAGAGAAGTCCTACCAAGCGGTTACCACTTTGTGGCTAGGAAGGACCGGAAGCAAAACAGGTATGGGGGTGTTATGATAGCAGCAAAAGACACCATATGCGGCATGGGGATTGATACTGGAACACTAGCTGAGCTTACAGCAGCATCCTTTGAAACCACAGGCAAAGCACATCTAATCATATGCTCCGCCTTCCGACCACCAAGCAGTGATCCTGCCTACATGGAGGATCTTTGCTCAAGTGTCAAGCGTCTCCAAGTCTCAAATAAAAATGCTACATTCTAGAAAGCCGGTGACCTAAATCTTCCACACATTGACTGGACCTTAAACTCTGTCACTCGATTCAGCTGGAGCCATAAGCCGACAACTACTGGACACCATCTATGACACCTCATCTCAGCAAATTGTTGATTTTCCAACTAGGAACACTTATACCCTGGGCCTATTTATAACCAACCGTCCATCTCTAGTTGAGAGATGCAAAGCGTTACCTGGGATCAGTGATCATGATATTGTATTTGTCCTGGCACGGACAATGGCTACTAAGACAAAAAAAGCAGGAAGATACTGCTATGGAGGGACACCAACAAAGACGCCATCCATGCTGCTGTCCAGGAATTAACGAGCAGCCTCACAAGCCAGTACAAAGCAAATACAGATGTAATACTCTGAGGTCAGTATTTGCGGAAAACATTTTACACACCAATGACAAATTGGTTCCGTCAAAGATGTCTACCACTAAGCTCAGCCAACCATGGGTCACAAGCCCCTCTCGAAACGAAAAAAAGAGCCTACAAAAGAGCCAGAAAGACTGGATTGGACAATGACTTCCATCTCTACAGTTCTCTCAAAAAGGAGTAGAAACTTGAATGTCATACGACAAACCATGCATACATACGTGACAGTGTGTCAGAAAACCCAAAGAAGCTCTATGCCTTTGTTAAGAGCATGGGATCAGGCGGAAGTGGCGTCTCTCCGCTAAAATCCGAGGGCATAGCCTACAATAACCCGACCAAAAAGGCTACTATCCTCAACCAGCAGTTCTATGGAGTGTTTACCTTAGAAAACATACATTGACGTAGGAGCCGGGGGACAGGGGGCCCGGTCCCCCAATATCCAGACTAGGGGGCACAATGGAAGATGAAGATTTTTGGAAAGAAAAAAATGAAAGAAATGAAATTTAACAGCAGAATTAATATAAAAGTGTGTTTTGTGCTTTATTTAATACCAATTCGCCTTTTGTTACAAACAATTACCAAAACAATTTGACGTCATCATCGCAAATGGCAATCTGAATACATCAGGTTTATCCAATGAAATCTCAGCTCACGGAAAGTAGTTTCGACTAACGAAAACAGTGATGCAAAACGTACTCTAAGCAGTCAGACCCTATATTGTATTTAAATATAATCTCATTTTTTTTGTGCGGAAATGTAGCAGAACTTGTGGCTGTGACAGCATGGTGGCTGGCACTTTTAGTTATATCAATACAATATGCTTTCCGCGTGAGATCGAGAATTGGCCCATCCTATTTTCTTTTTCTTTTGGTTATTTTGTCTTAACTAAGTAACACATTTTCATACGCTTTATTTTAATTCATCTAATGATATTAAATTTGTAGACGCATGATTAGTCATGAGAAAGTTTAGGAACATTTATTCTTAGATGGGTCCTCATCTGAAGTTGCCCCATGTTGAAAACGCTCCTACGCCTATGACATATCAGATGTGCCGACCATGGAAGGTAACAGATTCACAGATATGCCACACTTCACGGTAACATCAGAAGGAATAAACACACTTCTCCTTTGTCTAAACCCACACAAAGCTACAGGCCCAGACAACATTCCCGCACGCTTTCTCAAAGACTATGCAGACGACATAACTCCGGCACTGACTCTTATTTACAATGCATCAAGGCGAAGTCCCATCTGACTGGAAGAGGGCCAATGTTGCGCCAATCTTCAAAAAAGGAGACCACAGCAATCCTTCCAACTACCGGCCAATCTCATTAACTTCTGTATGTTGCAAAATCCTCGAGCATGTCATCCACAGCCAGATTATGAGACACCTTGACAGTCACAGACAGACCGTTGTCTGACCAACAACACGGTTTTAGAAAGCGACGCTCCTATGAAAGCATACTCCTTTTCACTCTACTAGACCTATCAGCAGCCCTTGATGAGGGAGAACAGATTGACGCCATTCTTGTTGGACTTCAGTAAGGCTTTTGATGTTGTTCCACACCAACGGCTTCTTGTTAAAGCAGACCACTACGGCATCAGAGGAAACGCACCCAATTGAATCTGCAGCTTCCTTTCCAACCGTAGTCAACATGTTGTCATAGAAGGTCACAATTCATCATCAGCCCCTGTCACGTCTGGAGTACCTAAAGGATCTGTTCCTGGTCCCCTCTTGTTCCTCCTTTATATTAATGATTTGCCAAGTGTATTTGCGTCATCAAGCCGCATCTTTGCCGATGACAGCCTGGTTTATCGCAAGATCCGCTCATCTGCCGACTCCTTGGCACTTCAAGAGGACTTAGACAGACTACAAGAGTGGGAAAAGAAATGGATGATGTCCTTCAATTCAAGCAAATGCGAGGTCATCAGAATAACACGTAGGAGGAGCCCAGTTAGACATACCTACAACATTCATAGTAAAGACTTCCAAATGTTTGAAAAGCGGTAAATACCTTGGTGTAACAATTGCTCACAACCTAAACTGGAAACCCCACATAAAAAACACTGCAAAAAGGCAAACAACTTCCTGTATTTCTTAAGAAGAAACCTGACAAGCTGCCCACAATATATCAAGGCACAATCATACAAGTCACTTGTCAGGCCAATCCTTGAGTATGCCAGCACTGTATGGAACCCACATACAGCGACATACATTAACCAGCTTGAAGCCGTCCGACGCCGAGCAGCCTGTTTCGTCAAAGGTGACTACAAGACGACACGCAGTGCCAGTCAGCTGATTAATCAACTCACATGGTCCAAACTGCAGCAACGCCGATCAAATGCCAAGCTGGTTATGGTATACCGGATAACGCATGCCCTGATTGACATCCCAGCTTCAAAGTATTTCCATCACTTAACGCTCGGCGGCCATGGTTATATACACATATATCACCTGCCCTACTGCCGCACTGATGTCCTCAAACACGTCTTCTTTCCCTCAGCTATCCTGTGGAATAAGCTACCAGTGCACCTAGCAACAGCAAGCAGCCTAGACGCTTTTAAGAGGGGGATTCTCGTTGTTCCACCGTAAAGAAAGATCGAAGGAGATTATCTTAAATCACTTTTAACTAGCACTCTATTTTCATTCTTTTAAAATGTTATTCGCCGCACATCGCCTTTGTAAATTCACCCTGTATGACTAAGCCCCAGAGAAGAAGAAGAAGAAGAAGAAGAAGAAGAAGAAGAAGAAGAAGAAGAAGAAGAAGAAGAAGAAGAAGAAGAAGAAGGAAGAAGAAGGAGGAGGAGAAGAAGAAGAAGAGAAGAAGAGAAGAAGAGAAGAAGAAGAAGAAGGAGAAGAAGGAGAAGAAGAAGAAGGAGAAGGGAGGAGAAGGAGGGAGAAGAAGGAGAAGAAGGAGAAGAAGGAGAAGAAGGAGAAGAAGGAGAAGAAGGAAGAAGAGAAGAAGGAGAAGAAGGAGAAGAAGAAGAAGAAGAAGAAGGAGAAGAAGGAGAAGAAGGAGAAGAAGGAGAAGAAGAAGAAGAAGAAGAAGAAGAAGAAGAAGAAGAAGAAGAAGAAGAAGACCAAAATATTGAGGCCCCAAAGGGGTAAAACATACTTTTATTCTAATGTTTTTTGTAGCATATTGATGTTCAATCTAAAGAAATTCATTTTCATAAGAAAATGGGTGCAGATAGTGTATCAAACGAGGCCCGAAAAGGGGTTTTCCCCCAAAATATGACTTTTTCAATTATTTTTTTCTCTCTAGAATTATGCTAGTGTCACATTTAATATTTACAGCAGCCAATTTAACATGCTTATGTACTCTGCAAGGTTTTGCAGTTATAAAAAAAAGTGAGAGGCGTGTCCATGAGGCCCTGCATTGAGCAATTATTGAGGCCTTAATAGGGTATTTGAATAGAATAGTTTTCGCTTTTTTAGTCTTCATTTATCTTAAGTGTAACAGATACTTATGTGTATTCAACTGTATGTTAGATCAGTTTTTGTTATTTCATTACGAGGTTGATATCAGCACTGGTATGTATATTTTCTTTAAAATTGTACCTGAGGCCCGTTCATCAAACTTTGTGTTCCCTTAATTATCATGCAAGAGCCAGATTGAAATTGTGGTATTTAATGTACTTGTTAAGTTATAGACATAGTAATCCCTAATCTGATTTTAGAAATACAGTGTTCTCTTTTTGTATAAGGACTACGATAGAAGTTAGAGGGTCTGTGTGCGCACTTGAGGATCTGAGTAATTCTTTGACAGAAACATCAAAATAACTCTTGATACCTAAGTTATAGTTAATGAAGAATCTGTGCAAACATTGCAACATGCTGAAGCAAGAGGCCTGTCACAATAGAAATATTTTGTGTCAAGCCACGCCTTGAAAGATGAAACATCATTCTATGAACCTATAACAAAAAAACCCAACAACTAACAATTGTTTCAGAGCAAGCGTTCAAAGTTGAAGGATAGTATGCAAACAATGAAAACAGACATTGAGCTTTTTCAATGATGTACATTTCTTATCAAAACAGGGACAGAGAACTAGACATTTTTTTCTGTCTCAAAAACCATGCCTGGCCCCCATCATTAGCAAATAATAAAATGAGACCCGGCAATAAGTCCGATCAGTTTTTACCATTGCAAGAAACATATGAAGGAACACAGGAAGCTGGCCCCAACTTTGACTGCAAAGTTATTGATGGTGCAGCACTGGTCCAATCCTTGGATCCAAAGTTTGCATTGAACAAACTCACAGTCTTGAAGACTATGTTGTAATTGTGTATCCCATATGTCAATAAGCAGTTACAAACTGCTAACATGATTACTGTTGTGTTGGATGTGTTAAAAAAGATAGTCTGAAAGCACACTCAAGGAAGTGTAGAGGAAGTGGTTACTCTATCAAGGTATCACCAGCAACAACTATACTTCTCTCGAACTGGAAAGGCTTTCTAAGAAATGAGAAGAACAAACGTCGTTTTATCACTTTCTTTTCTCTTTTTCTGGAAAGAATGCATGTAGATTATGACAAAGCATTGTTATCCACCTACGATGGCCACGTTCTGATGGCTCTAAGCAGAGGCAGATTACTAAATGATGTTACATCCAGCACATGCAATGGACAGCGACTGCAAAGATATTTGCATTGTAGCATCAGACATGGATGTAGTGGTGCTGGCTATTGCTCTAGCAAGCCTATATTCAGAGTGCTGTATATGGATTGCATTTAGCTATGCTAAGCTTTTTCGCTACTGTACTGCCCACAAAATTGCAGCAAAACTTGAAAAGGTTTAATTATGGGGTATGCTTTTCATGCACACATTTACAGATTATGACGCTGTATCTCCATTCCATGGAATCGGAAATAAATCATCCTTTTCAATTTAAATTGCATCACCAAACATACATATTCTTTGTGAGAACATATCAACAGCCCCTGTGCCGTCTAAGAAGAAGACTTTTGAAGCTTGAACAGCTGACAATGATGCTATACAGCAAAATAGTCCCACGGAAAGAGTTAACGAAGCTCGAAAATACCCGTGTATCCCCACACACAATGCTCTAATACAGCACATAAATTGTGTGCAATTTATCAAAGTGAACACATGTGGGGTCAAATGCTGTTAAAGGACCCACTGCTTCCATCACCCTCTGAAGGAACAACGATGGTAAGTTTGTTCAAAGATGGACAGACTTGCCAAAAGATTATGATGCTTGTAGAGAGCTGATTAGATTTCATTGCAAGTCTACTTGCATGGGAAGATGTAAACGCTTCAAGGCCAACTTACAGTGTACCCAAGTGTTCTTCTGTGGAGGTTACTGTCCCAGTATCTCATAGACAAATGACGTACTGTAGAGCATAACATTCACGGAAAACTGTTTCACATTTAAGTTAAGCCAGATAGACCCGGAGTTTCCAATTTATTATTGTAGATGTGTACATGAATTTCATAATTAATGAAACAAAATGTTTTATTCTACATTGCTTTCATGTGATACTGAACAGCAAACGTAACTGTTTTATGTTTATGAGAAAACAATAACTAAGATATCATCTCATTAATAGTTACTGAGTGTAGCTATGTTTGTTTTTCGTAACTAAGTTGCAGATTGCATTCGGTTGTATGTTCAAACCCAGATGAAGCAGTTTAGTCAAAATAGTTATTTTTAAAATACTGATAGAATATAGAATCATTTTCTAAAATCATTTTATTCCATTTATATTTGCAGCAAACTGTTCTTGTCAATTATCTTTGTTCTGAAGGTAAAACTATAGAGAGGATTATTTGGTCAAAAATGTACATTTACACCCCTAATGGGCCTCATTTTCTCAAGCATAATATTGAAAAAGCTCTCCTCAAATTGCAATAAAGTAAGAAATAATTAAATCTGATACAAAAGTATCTTAACAGAGCATTGACATTTTGCAAGCTAACCATTTCACATCATTTTCCATCAAAAGATATGAGTAAATTTGAACGTTCAGTTTGGTATTTTTATCAAAGAAATGACCCACTTTAAAAATTATAAATTGTCATTTTTCAAAGTTGGATGTTTACTAAAGAGACAATACTCACTTTCCACTTTTAACCTTATGAATACAATACAGTTTTATTTCAGTAAAAAGGCCTCCGGCCCACAATACATATACATATTACAAAATACAAATCAAAATCAGATATGCCCTACACTATCATCAATATATTATTTGCTGTTATGTTTTAAGGATAAAAGGAAATCAAGTAGAAATGTGCTCTAGTAATTTTGATACAAAGAAAGCTAGGTTTTTCAATGTTATTTCGTCATTACATTTAAAAAGATTGTAAAAATTATCTAAGTTTGGACGAGCTTTATACCAATTATATAAATAGAAATGTCTAATGTCTCCAAACTTTTCACATATAAAAAATGCATGGTATTCGTCCTCAACAATCAAAATATCTTTGTTGAGAAAACAGTATAGACAAACCCTGTCATTTCTATCAACGTTAAAATGTCTACCAATTTCAATGTTAAGCTTATGACTTGAGCATCTAAAACGAGCTAAGGCACGTTTATAATAAGGTTTGATGTCAGAATTAATATATCGTTCTACATTCAAAAGTGATTTAAAATTTCTATAAAAGTCACATCTTGTTGAGATACTTATGTCACTTTGCCACGTTTGTAAAGAACAGTCCGTTAATCTCTGTTTAAAAAGTTTACAAAATTGGTTTGAGTCCCCTATTTCTTGTGAAATCCAAATAAAACCAAAACCCTGTGAAAAAAGAAATTCTCGTACTTTTGTGACCCAATTATTTCTACCAACTGAATCTTGTGTTTTAAGCATTAAATAACATTGTTTTGGGTATCTATGGTTTTCCATTTCAATAAGTCTTACCCAATATCTTACAAATTTCATATGGTAATTTACTGCAATAGGGAATCTTCCGCATTCACCTAAAGCCATTGAGTCGTTGACAAAGGTATTAACACCTAAAAAATCTTTACAAAATTTAGAATGGACCTGTTCTATATGTTTATTACATTCAAAACCCCAAAGTTCAGCACCATATGTTTAGATAGGAGTGACCATGGAATCGAAAATCTTAAAGTAGTCATTATGCATAAACTTCCCAAAATGACTTTGAAATTGTTTAATTTGATACACCGATTTTCGTGCTTGATTTGCAAGTTTCTTTGTAGCGGAGGACCATGACAATTTCGGTGTAAAGATAAGACCCATAAATTTATAAGTGGAAGTTACTCTGATTCTGTTTTTCCTATATGTCCATTTTTCATTATGTCGAAGTGGACCCCCATTACTAAAAACAATGATTTCTGATTTCTTAAGATTAACGATCATACCCGTTTCTTTACAAAATGAATCAATAGTGTTAAGTTGCAACTGAAGATTTATAACAGAATCAGCACAGTTAGCTACGTCGTCTGCAAACATTAGACAGAAAATATTTGGAATGTCAGGTGTAATAAAAATACCACCTCTACACGTTTCTCTAATAATTTTACTTAATTCGTTTATGTATATATTAAAAATTATAGGTGAACTCAAATCCCCTTGTTTCAAACCAGTATTACAAAGTATGGATGGAGTCAATTTCGAATCAACTTTGACATGTGCTCGGATATTAGCATACATTGATACTAGGATGCGAAATAAATTACCCTGTATCCCTTTTTGTTAAGACATGTAAACAGTTTAGTATGGTTAAGTGTGTCAAAAGCTTTTTGAAAATCAACATATAAAACATAAAATCGCCCTCCTTTACGTGATAAATATTTTTGTATCATACTTTGTAGACAAAAAGAATTGTCAATCGCTGAATAACCTGCTCTAAAACCAGATTGGCACTCATCTAAAATATTAAATTCTACTGACCAACGTGTAAGACGATCATTTATAATGGACGAAAATATCTTATATAACACATTTAATAAGGAAATCCCTCTATAATTATTTGGGTCTGCTTTTGAACCAGATTTAAATATTGGTATTATAACAGAATCACACCATGAATCTGGGAATACCCCTGTATTAAGAATCTTATTAAATAACAACACGAGAAGAGGGCTGATTTCATATATGGTAGACTTATAGAATTCTGCACCAATACCATCCTTACCATGTGCTTTTCCTACCTTTAATTTATTTATACCTTTTTGGACCTCATCTAACAATATCTCATTATTAAGCAATGAGTCCATGTCTTCATTAAAAAACGAAGGATCATCCCTTATGTTTAATATTGAACTTTCTCCCATATTACATAATAAGGATTCAAAATAAGTCAGCCATGTTCTCGCTGTTATAGTGTTAGGAGTATATGGGATTGAATTTAATCGAGATGAACCTTTAAGAATAAACCAGAACAATTTTGGATTAAGTCTTGCCTCAACTAGTGAAAGCCTCTTTTGAGCATGATAGAGATTCTTCTTCTTACGACAAATCGCCTTGAATTCATTCCTGCAAATTTTATAATCAATGAAATCGGAAGTGTTGTTTGTACTACGACAACGTCTAAGTTTTAAATACTTAGTATGTTTAACAGTCTCACAATGTGAGTCCCACCACTCTGGTTGTACAAAATCTAAGCATCTATTTGCACAATTACTATGTTTAATCTTCATATTTAATGATGATGATTTATATATATTCAAAATAAGGTTAACTGCATTATTCACGTCACTGTTAATACAAGAAACAACTTCATTATACATTAACTCCAGCTTATTGTTGAAATTGAAGGTAAACACATCCTTCTTGCTATTATTCCATTTAAAATGTTCAGACACATTAAGAGGGCAATCATTTTGTGATAAAACAGAATCATCATAATGCGCTTTTAAATTAAAGTTCAAAGTTGCTAAAATAGGAAAATGGTCCGAGTTGTCTTTCTCTTCAACATTAAAATATGAGATGAAGGGAAATAACTCTGATGAAACAATGTGATAATCAACCAAACTACGGCCGTCATTGGAAAAACAAGTAAAATGACCCGCCTTGTCCTCAGATAAACGTCCATTTACAATATGTACACTATAAGTACAGCAAAGATCAACTAGTGTTTTACCAAACGAGTTAAGAATGTTATCACGTGAATTGCGTGGTAAATAAAAGTCATCCGCGATATAGTCGGTTGTGGTGTTAAACACAAAGTCAAGTGAGTCGTTTGGTATATAATCAAACAAATCACCAATCTGAACACATCGGGTTTATCCAATAGAAAACACCTCTGAAATAATAGGGATGACGCCATATTGCTTCCCGCGAGAATGACGTCACTTTCTTTCGTTTCTAAAAATAGATCTTGAATGTAAAACAAAAAAAAGTCGTTAAAATTGATTGAGGAAATAAGTATACATGTCACAACAACAAGTTCGCCATTTGGTATGAGTTACTGATCAAAAGTGATTAAAAAGGATGTCCAACGCTTCCAAACACATTGAACTACTTAACGTGCACGCTTAGAAAATGTGTTAATTGGCGGATGCCGAATTACCCGAAAAATTGTAACCCTACACTTATATCCGAGGTGTATTTCACAGCTCACGGAAATACCCGAGTAGTTCCGATTGACAAATCACTTGTCCTTGCGTTTAAATCACCTGCTATATAAAATATACATTCCGGATAGTCATTACGCAAAGTCGATAAATTATTCTCGAGCAACAATATGCCGTTTGGTTCGTCTTTCCCCCTGTAAATTGGCGATCCTTCAGGTGAAATATAAGTTACATACAGAATAATATCATTATTCATATCATACAAACTACTAGCAACATACAGTATTATACAATCTGTAAAGTCAACATAAAATAATTGTTTAACAACACCAGATAATATTAACTGCTCTTTAACAAAAACACTTACTCCTCCACTGTTTCTAAAACAGGAGTTGCTTTTAGATCTAACACTGTCAAAATGTTTATACCCATGCAGAAAAGTGTCAAATTGGCCCTTAAAATGGCTCCATGTTTCCAACAACCCTATTATGTCATGTTTAAATAAATAGTTTTTTAATAATGAATCATTGTTATATTTCAATAAACCAGCAATATTCCATGATAGAATGTTAAACGTAATGTTTTTACAGGCGCTGTCATCACGTAGGCCTCGACCACACCGCTAGTCCGACCCACAGGCTCCGCTCGATTGCTCGTAATCGGTACCTCCTAATGGGATGTTGTCATTTTCCTGCATCGATTGTTGGTTCCCTGTGCGTTTGTCGGTCCTAAGCGTTGGGCGGTGGCGATTTTCATGATAATGGTTTCTACCACGATTACTATTGCTTACTCTAGCGAAACCGGCACTGTATATTTCTTTGTTTATACTGTCATATCTGAAGATCTCGTTTTCAATCACTAACTTGTCGAATTGCATTGATGCGTATAAACCCTTCTTTCTAGCCTCAACCAGTCGTTTACCAAGTTCTCGTCTGCATATTTTAACCCGTTCTGTGAAATCTTCCTGCACATAGTGGGGTGTATTTCTAAGGCGCTGTCTTTAAAACATTGAAAAAGGCATTAAAACATTGAAAAAGATTGTATTTACTTACAAGATGATGGATAGTGTCCACTATTAACTACACTTAATTTGTACCCCGTTGGGGCCTCATTTTATATAATGGGAAGATTATTTTGTAAAATATGTTAATTCTTTTTTAATTATTATGCCAAAAACATGATATAGACAGTCATTAAGATAAAACATAATATTGCAAAGCTTTTGATCTCAAAAATTTCACATCGAAGCCTATGCTTAATCATAAATGGTCTAAATTTACGCATTTAAGTCATATTATTGGTACACATTTGGGCATCAAAACTCAGGTTCTTGTGTTTTATGGTAATTCAAATTCATAAAAAATATTATTGTATTTAACTGATTCTTAGTTATCCAAGTGGTTCAATGTCTTACAAGTGCTTTCATAACAACATATTGCTCCAAAAATGAATAATTTGACGGCGCTCCCCATAGGGGCCTCATTGAAGAAGAAGCCGAGTTTGTTTACGGATTTCTTTTTTTGAAATTCATGCTAAGTTGATATTTTGTAAAACTGCCATACTAAATTGTTACATTAAATACAAAATAGCCTGTCTTAGAAACGAATAAAAAACTTGCTTTTTATATTCTATTTTGGGGTACCCCTTTGGGGCCTCTATATAATTTATGAGGCAGGGCCTCTCATGCGTGTCTCCTGGCCTCTAATGAAAGGTATTGACCTAAACTATAAGTGTGCCAAATATGGTGCTTTTATACAAAAGTGCGCAATCTGGCCTTTTTTTGGCTCTTACAGCTCCAACTACCAGGCAAGAGAGTAATGGGAACAATACTCTGATAGAGTGTGTGTAGGTAAATAAACGAATTGTTTGATTAAAAGGTTGATAAAGATAGCTAATTTGTATTGACTTAAACTACAGTTCTTCGGTGTTTAACCCTTAGAATGCTGGGTAATTTTCTAAAAATGAAATTGTGTCGCCTGCTTTATAAAACCTTAAATATCTCCTTAATTCTGATGAGGAAAGATACTCAGAGTAGCAACAGGTTAGATCACATGTCAGCTGCAAATTAACTTGGCGGCTGGCCTGGATCTAACCTGTTTGCATAAGCATGAAGTCGGTTCCAGCACTATATGTGTTAAAACGGTTGACACATATGCTGAAAATAATGACTCAAGTTCAAATATATGAACATGCACACAGTAAATGTCTTGAAAGTTTGATTTGATAGTTTTGTGAAAAGCAGATCTCATTTTATTATGTAAAATAATCTAAATCATTTAACTTTTTTTTTTCTCAATTTGGCGCAATGTAAAAACCAGCTGTACCTTTACAATGAAAGCTTGTGTATCTGCACGATTTACATTTGTTTCACAAAAAGTATATAAACCCATTACCAAACAATAACAACATTTGACCAGTTTGTTGCAGACGACTCTGAAAAACATTGTGGGTAAATTGCTCACATTTCGAAATGTCTTTAGCAAACTCTTTCAATTTGGAACAGTTCAAAAGTCGGCATTCGGTAAAAGGTTATTGATATCTTATGTGTTCTCAATGGCAAATTATTTGATAAAGATAGAGCGTCTCTGATAAAGAAACCTTCTTTTAAGAATATGAACAGCTTTTAATATTGGCCTTAAATGAATGAAGACAAACATTTTTTCAATGAGCACTAACCTAATGACATAATTTTTCAGTCCATATATCATTGTTTCACAAAAGAAATGTTTGAAAAAATCATCAAAACGAACACTACTGGCAACTTGAACAATCAATTGACTCAAAACTACTGCCTTAGACTGGCAATGATTTTTAAAATAAGGATTCTTATTTCTTACAAAGAACCTGAAAGTCAAAGCTCATAAAATGGTATTTTACCAACATCCATGACATTTTATGTGTGGAACCTTATTGCATATTCCGTATAAATAAATAAAACTAAATGCATTTAACGATAGTCTGTTTTATTTAGGCATAGGTTATAACAAAACAACAGCCCTTAAAAAAATCATGAAAAGATAACAAATTATCATAAATAAAAATAATAAAAGAAAACTGTATCCCAACACATAAAAACAAGTAATTTGATTAAAACATTTTGACAAAATCTTTCTAATATATATATGAATTAAAATTGGTCTAACATTGAAGTGTATTCCTTTGGCATGATTGAAAGTATTTATGCAAGGAATTCTATTCTAATTATAACACTCTTTTTTTCAAATGTTTGCACTTGAGTTATTCAATTTCTTATGCAGGAAACATTCTGAAAACATAAAAAATTCAAATTCTACATATATTGAAATTTGGATTTCAAAACCTAAAATACTTGGCAAACCTGTTTGTGAAAAGTTTGAATTAAAATCATGAATGAAAAAAACCTGATGCATCATTTTAGTTTGAAATCAGTGTTCTTGTACTGATTGGTCTGATTGTAGCAAAACTTAAAGATACACAAGGTTAAGTTCAAAACCTCATCAGTAGTATTTTCTTTCAAAACTGATTTCCAGCATAATATTGATTACGAAATATGTCTAAAATTGCCGAGGCTAAAGTATTGGAGAAAACTAGTTTTTTATATCACTGATAAATTCAAAGGATGCATAAGAATCAGTATACGTAATTGATAATGCAGCAAATGTGTCATTATGATTATTTAGTTAAAAAAAGGGGCATTCTATATCAATTCTAATGAGAACTCATTTACTGAGGAGATCTTTAAACATTTAAAACAGGGATTTTAAAGCTTTAACAATGTTCAGGGTGTTTTTTCTTGCAACTTTCACATTTTATTTCACAACACCTCACTCTTTGGCATATACTGCAAAGGATTTAAGAAATCAGTGTGACGAAAAATAAAAAGGTTGTTGTATCTTTACTAGATAAACTTTATCTTCTACTATTAATTGTAAACACGGAGAATGAGTTAAGTCTTTTAAAAAAGTTCATAATATCCAGCAATTATAATCCCAAGTGCCTTTACACTTTTGTAAAGTTGAAGTAGTAGTTGCTGTCAAATGTGTAATCTTTATGAAACACTGGCATGTAGTTCTCTATAGACGCCTCTAATTCATCTTTCATGCTTGGAAACTTGTGTTCACTTTTCCGAGCTGAGAAAGAAAACGTTATAAACATTTAGTGTGGTTCATGAGGAATGCCAACTCATTGCTGTATACTGTATCTTAATATTAAATTGAAATAACTCATTCAACATTTAATTTGTGTTTAACCCTTATAGTGTTTGAACCGACTTCATGCTTATGCAAAATGCAAACAGATTAGATCTAGGCCAGCTGCCAAGTTAATTGGCGACTGGCCTGTGATCTAACCTCTTTGCTACTCATAGTATCTTTCCTCAACTACATTAAGCAGAAATTTAAGGTTAGTTTACCTAGAAAAGTCTTTAATTTGACTGCTGTAAGCAGGTGGCTTTTGATATCAATTACCATTTTATATGTTTCTTATAGAGATTTGACCACTTGAAATTTGTTTTTTACGACTCCGAAAACTACTAGAGCATCCAAGATGATTAGCAACCTGTTTTGAATTGCTCGCCTAGCATTAAACTATGATCAGCTCATCTTAAATGAAGTTCTTTATCGAAATTTGAATATGAATCTAAACCATCTCTTTGATATTGAGTTAAAACATTTGTTGCAAGTAAAATAGATACCTTCTCCAACCAAGAAGTTGGCCATGTACTGAGAGACGCTTATGGCCTCAGGACCGTGGTTGATGTGATAGTGAGTGTTCCATGTTGTCATTGGTTTCTCAGGATGCCACTGTACGGCATAAACAGGGTAGTTGTAGGCTGAAATATACAGATAACAGGGTAGTTGTAGGCTGAAATATACAGATAACAGGGTAGTTGTAGGCTAAAATATACAGATAACAGGGTAGTTGTAGGCTTAAATATACAGATAACAGGGTAGTTGTAGGCTGAAAAATACAGATAACAGGGTAGTTGTAGGCTAAAATATACAGATAACAGGGTAGTTGTAGGCTGAAATATACAGATAACGGGGTAGTTGTAGGCTGAAATATACAGATAACAGGGTAGTTGTAGGCTGAAATATACAGATACAGGGTAGTTGTAGGCTAAAAATATACAGATAACAGGGTAGTTGTAGGCTGAAATATACAGATAACAGGGTAGTTGTAGGCTGAAATATACAGATACCAGAGAAGTTGTAGGCTGAAATATACAGATAACAGGGTAGTTGTAAGCTGAAATATACAGATAACAGGGTAGTTGTACGCTGAAATATACAGATAATAAGGTAGTTGTAGGCTGAAATATACAGATAACAGGGAAGTTGTAGGCTGAAATATACAGATAACAGGGTAGTTGTAGGCTGAAATTTACAGATAACAGGGTAGTTGTAGGCTGAAATATACAGATAACAGGGTAGTTGCAGGCTGAAATATACAGATAACAGGGTAGTTGTAGGCTGAAATATACAGATAACAGGGTAGTTGTAGGCTGAAATATACAGATAACAGGGTAGCTGTAGGCTGAAATAAACAGATAACAGGGTAGTTGTAAGCTGAAATATACAGATAACAGGGTAGTTGTAGGCTGAAATATACAGATAACAGGGTAGTTGCAGGCTGAAATATACAGATAACAGGGTAGTTGTAGGCTGAAATATACAGATAACAAAAAAGGTTATAGGCTGAATATATTTTTGAAATGTGTGTATAAAGGACTCTAAAGCACTTCATAACCTGCATAAATATGCAGCATTTAACCACTTTCGTCTTATGTCACAGAGGCTTCTTTGATGCTCTCTTACAGCTGGATCACAGAAGGCCATTTTTAATTAACCCTTTCCCAAACAACAAAATTTCGACTGTCCCAAATTGAAAAAGTTTGCAGACGACATTTCAAAATGTGATGCAATTGGAAAATAATCTTCTGATTGGGCAGAAAACCTTGTGGGAAAAGGAAAGTTTGCTTGTTATGAGCAATTTCTCCTTTTCCCACAATGTTTTCTAAAGCCGTCTGCACCAAAGTGGTCAAATGTCGTTATTGTTTGGAAAAGGGTTAAATAGTGAAAATGGTATTATGCAATCATGTTAGTTTAAACTTCTTTATTTCAAATCTACGGAAGGTAGAGGTTATTAAATTCACTCTTGATGACTGCTTCATAGATACTACACCAGTCCTATCATAGATTCATGGGTTAGTACCAGCAATTTTCACCTCGGCTTACAGGAATTGAACCCGAGACCCTCGGTACAAGAGGCCAAGGATTACAGTGAACCCTCGTTTATCCGGACCCCGATTATCCGGATGTCTCGCAATCCGAACAAAATTGTAAGGGAACGGAATTATTGGACCAGTTTATTGCAGACGATTTTTGAAAACATTGTGGGTAAAGGAGAAATTGCTCGTAACGAGCAATTTCTCCTTTTCCCACAATGTTTTCTGCCATATCAGAAGATTATCTTTGAATTTCATCACGTTTTGATATGTCTTCTGCAACATCTTTCAATTTGGGACGGTCGACAATTTGGCGTTTGCTAAAGGATTATAACTATACACCGCTCATACAGACCGTTTATGTCTTAATGTGAATAAGAACATGCTCTGCTTCATTAGTCCGGATTATTCGGTAAACCGGACATTTTGTTGGGAACGGACGTGTCCGGATAAACGAGGGTTCACTGTATATTATTTGACCTACCTTCAGCAGTGGATACATATTCCAAACCCTTGTCATCCAGGTTTGTAGATAAGACATGGTAGAACTGGCGAAGGCTGTTTAAGTATGTGTACGTCTGAAAAACCACCAAAGGACAACACAACATGTACATACTGATGGAAAAAAGTTAAACAAGTGCTTGGCAATAAATGAGTAACAACTGTGGCAATTCTTTTAGCTTTATATAGTGCTGGAACCAACTTAATGCTTATGCAAACAGGTTATATACAGGCCAGCCGCCAAGAAAATTGGAGGCTGGCCTGCAATCTAACCTGTTTGCTACTCTGAGTATCTTTCCTCATCAAAATTACGCAAGTATTTAAGGTTTTGTAAACATCTATTTCTAGAAATTACTCAGCATTCTAAGGATTAAAACCTTTCCCTTATATGGGATTTGAGACTGCAACAACTTCAAGCAACAGCAGACCTTTAAAGAGTCTTTGTGTATATTGGAAAAAGGTCAATTTGAAAAAACAATCTTGTTGTATCAGTGATTTCTAAAGTCTTACGAATCAGATGTTGAAAATTGAGTCTTATCTTAATGGTTTAAACAGAAAAGGATATATCAATTTTAAACTCATATCTATTTTTATTAAAATATACTTTATTGTTTATACTTAGTGCATAAGTATATCACACTAACAAAGGGTATAGACATTTAATTAGGGCAAAGTTCAAAACTTAAAATCAATTGAAGCTGAAACTGCATAACAAAGCATTTTACCTTGGTAATCGCTTAGTTAGTCAGTAGCCTTCCAAAATACTGGGGTCCAGATTTATACAATTAACTTTCATGAGTTTATGTGACATTATTTGATTGGTTGTGAAAACAGTTTGTGACTTAGACAGAACATGTTATATACTGATGATGAAGCAACATGAATATAAATAGGTATGCTACCCAACACAATATGATTGGAACTTTGTTGAAAATCTCTAATCCAACTAATTAATCAATCATCTATACCATGTTATTAAATAATTCAACAGTATATATTCATAATCAAAAAAGATTTGAGAACAAATATCTCAATTCTTAAATATCAAGTTTAAGGTTTGAATATTAGTTTAGAATCATGAAATACCATTCAAATGTCTGAAATTATTGAGGCTACATTTCTGTATTTATGGAATTAAAAGCTTTTTCTGTGTTGTTATCTGATCAAGATGTCTGAAGAAATATTTATATTATATATACTGAGTAAATGGTCAATCAACAATATATAGCATAACAAACCTTTAGTGTTACTCCAAAGTTATGGAAGTTTTCTGTCACATTCTTTGTTTTGAGGAAATCAAAGATATTGTCAGGTACAGATCGAAAGAGTTTGCTATCTCTTGCATCTGGAAAAATAATATCAAAAGAATGGGAATTTTAACATGGCTTTATGCAAATATAGGGACCAATGACAAAAAGTAATTTAGGCAACTGACAAGTCTATAATGACTAATTAAGACATACTCTTTCTTGTTTTAAGTTCATAAGGTTGAAAATAGTTAGTTTTGTTGTCTGATAATAATTTATGGCTGCCTTTTTAATTTTCTAAGTGTATTTTAAAGAAAATACTCCTTCTGTAAGATGAAACATACAATTTCAGACATTTAGAATGTGTATGCAAATATCATATTTGGAACCATATGAATACTGAATTTGAAACATTATTCAGTGTAGATGCAATACATGTTGTTTTTTGCTTTGGTTGAGTCAAGACTATTTTTTCTTGGTTTCTTATTCGTGGCTGCAAATGCCTATGTGTCACTACAAAGCTTTAAAATCATTTTGGCAAAATTATGCAGTTTACAGAACATCCTCAACAAACTACCGGTACTTCATTCTAACCGTCAATTCTTCTTAGCTTGCTAAATCAGGAATCATAAATCAAAACAAACAAGGCATTGCAATGATTATTTAAAGCAAGTTTAATTGAACCAATTAAACAGTCTGCTATTTCTTAAATATCTATCTATCTCTCTTAAAAATGCCAATTTCATTGAAACAAGCAGTAGTTAGGGTCTTCACTCTTTAAAATATAAAAAAAAAAAGATTTTAAATTAATTCTTTTTATTTTTCTGAATTAATTTTGATACATATTAACAGATTTAAAAGCATTGTTGCAAAAGATACAATTGTTTGTCAAAACTTGTTTTATATTCATCGGAAAGATTTTTAATCCATTTGTTTTGTAATCACTGGGAATTAAAAACAATGTGCAAGCGATTCATACTTAAATCTCGCAAATAAATAAACAAAGAAGCCTCAACACCATTTCTTTCAAACCAAAATGTTAACCAAACGCCAAACTTTGGACTGTCCCCAATTGAAAGACTTTGCAAGCGACATTTCAAAACGTAATGAATTGAAAAAATAACCTTCTGATAGGGCAGAAAACATTGTGGGAAAAGTGAAAATTGCTCGGTAAGAGCAATTTCTCCTTTTCCCACATTTTTTTCCAGAGTCGTCTGCAACAAACTCGTAAAATGTTGTTAATGTTTGGAAATAGGTTGAACAGTGAATCCGAGTGCTATGATGTGACAAAAATATTTTTTTGCTTACCTTTTGTGAACTGTACAGGAATAGCCTTGTCATAAAGGGAGACATTCGACAGAGGGTTCATGTTTGCTGTTAATGTCATCAACATTTGGAACCCCTGGCAGGTACCCCAGACTGGGAAATAATCTCCAGCATCATTAGCCTGAAAAACAAGGAAACATAGCAGGTGCTTAACATAATAGTCTTCTCTCTCCTTTACGTTTCGCCTTATACATTTTATAATCAGTCTGAAAGCAAAACCAGACAGATTATGTATGTCCAATAAAATTCGAAAACAAGGAATCATAGCAGGTACCTTTAAATGAACAGGGTCCTGCGTGGCTCAGTGCTTAAGGTGGTGGACTCATGTAACACAATGATGTGCTGCATATATAGGTGAGTCAGTTGCATTGGGTAACCTGTAGAAGTCACATGACGTGTGATGTAAGATTCATGTTCACGTGTGTATGATGCGAACTAGCCTGCATGGCTGGGTCCACAAGAGAGCTCCATTTTATCTGTAGAGGTAGACAGAAGTTGATTCACCAGCCGTGAAATGTAGGTTTTAGTAATAAATAAAACAATATATGATTGTTCTTATGGTTTGGCCCACATGATTCAAAGTGCTACACTCAGAACTCAGGGGTCCCAGGTTCAAGCCCCACCGCCGAGACCTCTGGTTTCGAGGGCGTGGCCTTTGGCAAGTGACTTCAGAGCCCTAGCCTAGTACTGATGCATCCAGGAAAGCCGTTACAAAACTGGAAAATGTTGGTATGGCACTGACAAAGAGGACCCATATTGGATCTGAGGCAGAAACTTACTATAACAATGAATAGCCTTCTACCAGACAGCGTTGATGACATATGCCAAATAAAACTTAAGACATTTTGACAAAGGTATGTTTGATTTAAGCAATAATACCATTTAGTTCAATTGTGTCTTAACACTTATAGTGCTGAACCAACTTCATGCTTATGCAAACAGGTTAGATCGCAAGCCAGCCATCAAGTAAATTGATGACTGGCCTGAGATCTAATCTGTTTGCTACTCTGAGTGTCTTTCCTTAACAAAATTAAGCAGATATTAAAGGTTTGGAAAGCAGACGACACAAAAATATATCTTAAGAAAATTACCAAGCATTCTAAGGGTTAAACTGTCTCTAACAGGCGTTGCAAAACGCAAATACATGACAGAAAGAATTAAACCGCCTTCAACCGAATCCTTATGATATAACTGTCACTTTAGAAAACTGAAATTTGCATGAAACAACCAATTTCTTCTTTTGTCACATTGTCTTCAAACCAATATAAGAGAGATGGGTTTATTTTTTATATTCATTGTTTCCTGCTGTTGCTTTCAGAATAGATTATTGACACAACCTCATGCAAGGGACATTGGTTAACCAAATACTCGAAACCAGAACTGTTAAAGATTTTGTAGAATTATTATCAAGCAAATGTTGGTCTTGCAACCTAAGCAATGTAATTGATTCACTAAATCAGGGATTTTTTTTCTCTGAACATTACAGCAAATTCATGAAGAATGCAATCATATCCATCTAATGCTAAAATACATGGATCTGCATAAGTCATTAAATCAATGTATAAAAAGCTCCCTACAGTTAGATTTTGCAACATTTCTTTTAAGCTGAAAAAAAACAAACAATACCTTAAGGGCCATATCATAGAAAACTTTGGCTGCTTTAGCAAATTCTGAGGTCTGCAAATTTTCACCTCCACCAGGAAAAAGAACCCTAGAATATAAAAAACTCTAAATAAAAACACATTTATGATATGATCACATTATTATGAGAGTTTGATTCTATTCAAGATGAGCCATATAATATGCGCTAAATATTCATGAGCCAGCTGTTTTTTAAAAATAATCAAGACAAATCTTACTTTGTACAATTTCATAGAATTTTCACAATGGAATTATTCTTAAGAGTATCAACTATACAAGGTTACGCGAGGCAATGAAGAAGTAATCGATGGCAATATGCATCTCATCTAGCCCTCTGAAATAAGATAACAATGATCTTGTAGCAAACTATACACCAAGGGTTTAGGGCCTTTCTATAGTAAGTACTTCACATATGTGAAGGGCTGACTATAGTCCTGTTCTGAACACAAAACACATTGGAGTACATGTATACAGGTACTGTGATCAAACTCTGTTATATATGAGAACAATCATTCTACTTTTTATTGGACGGCAATGGTGCAGTGGTACCATGTCAGCCTCTGAAACCAGGGGGCCGGGCTTGATCCCCATTAGAGGGGGGAAGAAAATACTAGAACTAGCATGAGTACTGGTTCATTACAATAAAAAATGATCTAAATTTGAATTACCTAAAGGCAAGCGGCAGCATTTTTAGATACAATCGTTATCTGGGTCTAACAAATGTTTGAATGTGCTCAAGTATACCTTATATTCATCATATGAAACCATCGAAATTAGCAAAAGTTTGCAAAATAAGACACTGAAATGCATGAAAGCTTTTTTAACGATTTAAGAAATAAAAACCGATGTTCAGCAATTTTAGAAATGAGAAATTAAAATTAGTATTTTGAAGAAGTTTGATTTAATCACCATTTTAACATTGGATACTTACAGAGCAAAATCTGTGAGGTAGTCCCTTTAAACCCTTTACAAAAGGCCAAATTTTTGACTGTCCTAAATTGAAAGAGTTTCAGACGACATTTCAAATTGTGATGAAATTGGAAAATAATCTTCTAATAGGGCAGAAAACATTGTGGGAAAAGGAAAAATTGCTTGTTACGAGCAATTTCTCATTTTCCCACAATGTTTACCCGAGGCGTCTGCAACAAAGTGGTCAAATGTCGTTATTGTTTGGTAATGGGTTAATCAAGCCTTCAGTGTATCCTTTTAAGATTTCCCTGTAAGACTCATGACAGTCTAGTAAGTAATAAATGTTTGTGAAGGACTTACTATAGTCTTGCTTTGAACCCTTCATTGATACTTGAAGTTTAATACCTTACCCATTTATAGAGTTGAACATGTATTTGTAGTATTCCATTGATTGTTTTACTCTGAAATATTCAAAGATAGACATAAATTGTATTGAAGAATTCCTTAAATGATAAAAACGGCTTTCTAATAGAATAAAGCTACAAAAGAAGTTTATCCCTGTCTTGTTATCTTTATGTCTACAGTGATATAATATAAACCAAATGTTTAAAGACTTCAATTACTACCAAAATAATATAAAGTCAAATAATAAACATTCTGTAGAATGATACATGTATGTACATTGTTTATATATGATTTTATAGTTTAAACTTATTAACATGACATTGCAATACAAGTTAAACAAATACTTATGACGACAATAGGAAAATCTGCTGATTCAATACCATTTCTTCTTTTTTAATATTTCTGCTACTATAGCAACAATAGGACATGCATTTCTAGGGTACAAGTTAAACACATTCCTTCCTATGGACTCATTTTAACACACATGTGCAGAAAGATGATTAAAGAAACCCGATGTCAAAGAAGGAACTGCCCCTAATCCATCACCCTACTTGGGAGTATAAAGCTGGTCCAAACTGAAAGCAATAGCAGATGGTCCATAATGATAAAAAACATGGTAAAGAAATGCACTGTCTTAATGATATTGTTTACAAACAAACATCACAAAAGAATAAATTACTATCATGATGTATTATAGATTAACCCTTAGAATGCTGTGTGATTTTCCAAAAATAGATTTTTGTGTCGTCTGCTTTCCAAAACATTAAATATCTACTTTATTTTAATGAGGGAAGATACTCAGACTAACAAACAGGTTAGATCACAGGCCAGCCGCCAGTTTACTTGGCGGCTTGCCTGTCATCTAACCTGTTTGCATAAGGATGAAGTCGGTTCCAGCGCTATAGGTTTTTGTTTATCATACTGTCACCCCTATTGAGAGGGCCAGCCATTTTTGACTCATGAGACACTTTTCACTGAAAATACCAAGTACCTCCCAGCTTCTATCACTAATACAGGCGCCAAGTGGATATAAGTCAATAACCATTAAATTTAACAATCTTGCGGCTAGGGTTAGAAGTACTTTGATCCCATTTTTGGACTAAAATGTGTTAGCACGTTATTACCTGATTGGAACCACCCTTGCCCCAGCTGACTGTAGATACACCACATAGTTTGAGGGAAGGTAGGTGTCCCCATAGAAAGGCACATTGGCTGGATCAGTCTCTTGCGTAAGGACACCTGCAAAATGAATAGATTACAAACTTATCTATTTTACATGACAAATTAAAGCAATCTTTTTCAATGTATAGTTATGTTTTTGTTTTATAAGTTGTAATGTATAGCATATGTTATTTTGGTTAAGCATAATCAAAGGCTATTTCTGAAGGAGATGTTGTTTTGAAGCAATGGTTTTCGAACAACTCAAGAGGAATGACAGAGAATGACCAGTGACAACAAGTCATCTGAACATGATGGGAGGATAAAAAGGAAAATAGGTTATAAACATGCAAAAATTCGACTCACAATAGGTGTTTTAAACTATAAGGCTTTAACTTTATAAAAGAAGCTCAGTTTCGACTGTATTGAATCAGTTTTCGTATTATATTTCACCAATTGACTGTAATTACTCATCATATTTGTCTCATCTTGTTTAACCTATTACAAAACAATAATGACATTTGACAAGTTTGTTGCAGACGACTCTGGAACATATTATGGGAAAAGGAAAAAATGTTCTTAAAGAGGAGTTCTCTCCTTTTCCCACAATGGCTTCTGCCCTATCAGAAGATTATTGTTCAATTTCATCACATTTTGAAATGTCGTCTGCAAACTCTTTTGATTTGAGACATTCGAAAATTTGGCAATTTGGTAAAGGGTTAATCTGGCAAACACAAACAAAAATAGAAGGAACTGTCCATTTTTTGAAACACTGAGTGGGAAATAGTTCATGCTGACCAAGACTTTAGAAACATACCGATAATTGGTCGTGGATTGGTAGTCTCTCCAAGGTGCCAACTTGATATGGACAACAAAACCAACAAACTGACAGCATGTACACTTGGCATCTTTGTCTGGCAAAAAAAAGAATATATATGTTTATAAAGGTTAATGAAAAATGATCTCAGAAAGAAAGATTTAAAATTGCTTTTTCACACATGAGAAAAATAGAAAGTATAATAGAAGCGACTCAAAACATGAATGATTTATGTACTGGCATATTCTATATGATGAAATATACCCAATTAAATCTAAATTGGTTCGAAAAAAGCCACTATATCATTTGTGAGAAAGCAACTTCAAGGACAGGAAATAATCATCTTAACCCTTTATCAAACGCAAAATTGTCGATTGTGCCAAATTGAACGAATTTGCAAACAACATTTCAAAATGTGATGTAATTGAAAAATAACCATCTGATAGGGCAGAAAACATTGTGGGAAAAGGAAAAATTGCTCGTTACGAGCAATTTCTCCTTTTCCCACAATGTTTTTTTTTAAAGTCCTCTGCAACAAAGTAGTCAAATATCCTTATTGTTTAAGAAAGGGTTAAAATTTGACTACAAAGGAAGTAAATGAACCATTTTATATACATTTACCCCTTTCAACACACCTGAAGCAAACAACTACAAAAACAATGTGAGAAAAAGAAAAAATGCTCTTCATTAGCAATTTCCTTTTTTGTCACAATGGTTTTTTTTCTCCATTATCAAACAAAACAAGTATTGTCTTGTTGTTGCTTTCAAATATCAAAACCAGCCCTAGTCGCAATATCCCTGTATGAAGAAACAAGTCAAGTGTAATGTTTCATTTCCTTTCAGATGAGATGGCGAACAGTTTTTGTATTCATGAATAAGGCCACTTTAAATGTAAACCGGTGTTTGTATACATAAAGCCCTTGCTTTCATCACATGATGAGACTTATGATTTCATGGCTAATTGAAGACGATTTTATGGCTGATTTAAGTTGATTTTATGGCTGATCCAAGACGATTTTTTACTTAAGGCTTTATATTATTCAACAATATTTAAGTACTATGGTGTATATGCACCTATCAATGCTTCTGATGTTTTCCTCACCAGTTCTAAAGAACATACTTTCCAAGCTAATAACTGCTTTCCCACAAAAAAAGGTTATCACATTTAAGAGAATAATTGATATGTCAGATTGTCTTGATTAACCCTTAGAATGCTGGGTAATTTTCTAAAAATAGATTATTGTGTCAAATGCTTTCCAAAATCATAAATATCTGCTTAATTTTGCTGAGGAAAGGTACGCAGAGAAGCAAATAGGTTAGAACACAGGCCAGCTGCCAATTTACTTGGCGGCTGGCCTGGATCTAACCTGTTTGCATAAGCATGAAGTCAGTTCCAGCACTTTATGGGTTAACCCTTTCCCAAACAACAACTTTTCGACTGTTCCAAATAGTTAAAGTTTGCAGGAGACATTTCAATATGTGATGAAATTGAAAACTATTCTAAGGATAGAGCAGAAAACCTTGTGGGAAGAGGAGAAATTGCTCTAAGCGAGCAATTTCTCCTTTTCCCACAATGTTTTCCATAGTCGTCTACATTGAAGTGGTTAAATGTCGTCATTGTTTGGTAATGGGTTAAGTGTTCGAAAAATATTGGCTAGAATTGATCTAGAACCCTGTTTTTCGAGTTGAACATGTAATGTACAGGCTTAACAAATAAAGCTTAACAAGCACATGTAGCAAACAACTCAATAAACAACTGAGACAGAAGAATAAATTGCTCACAACAAGCATATATACATTCTGACAGAGCAGTTAATCAGTCAATATGAAACAGAAAATAGTAATTCCTCATTCTATATAAGTAACCAGTGTCTGCTATTTCTGTTATTCAAAACGGATACTTTTATGATGGAACGTAATCAGTAACTGATTCTCTGCAGAAAAATAATAACACACATGCATTACCAAGTGAATCACATTTCTCCATGTGCAGTGTTGGTCATAGTGGTTTTAACCTTTTTCTTTAATGTATGAACTCAAAACAGACGAAGGGTAAAGTACAATATGGATTAATGCTCACCGTTAATTAATCATTGACTCAATTAGTACATTTTAGGGTCAAATACACCCGAAAATCATACACCTGAGACAAAAGAAGAGTCAGTTACCTTTTTATGTTTTTAAACTTGTGAATAACAAAGATCCACATATAAGGGAATCAGTAAGATTAAATATAAATATTTACACTTACCTTTTGCTCCTCCAATACCTTTCAAATTGTGTGTTTTTCTTTACATAAGCACTTACCATTATAGTCTTGTGTTAAACACTTGGTATGTTTTGTGGAAGAATACATTTTAACCCTAAGAAAGCTGGGAATTTTTCTAAAAATAGATTTTTGTGTTGTCTGTTTTCCAAAAATTTTATATCTGCTTATTTTGGTGAGGAAAGATACTCAGACTAGCAAACAGGTTAGATCACAGGCCAGCCGCCAATTTACTTGGTGGATGGCATGAATCTAACCTGTTTGAATAATCATGAATTCGGTTCTAGCAACATAAGGGTTAAGACCATTACATTTCTCTTCCTAGATATGTTTTTAACACATGCAATAGCCAATGACAGTTTTATGTGTCATGTGACTTTTGTCATTAAATGAAGTCATCATGACAATATCACATGGGGTGTAGAATTTGGTTATCTTGTGACTGCAGATAATGCCATTTCCTTCCTCAATACAAAATGGATAATAATTTCCTTTATAACACTAATTTATAGCACACTTCAGGTTCAATGAGAAAATTCAACAGTATGAGAGTGCGTCAACCCAGACATTTTTTAACATTTTGGGGAATGAGTCCGGTGCCAGACAAATTTGGATAAACCAAAGCATTTTTTCTCTTTGATTGGGAATTTTTCATTAGTAAGCATATTCAAGCATGCATAAGCTTTGTTGTAAAATTGGGAAAAATATATATAGTTTGTCAATTTGATTGGGAATGGGTCATATTTTAGGGTACCATATCATCTAGTCAAAATAATTCGACATGAAAGGTGCTTTTATTTTCTGATGGGGCAATCTGACAGGAGATATTGCCTGATGCAAAATTCTCTCAATATTTTCCGATCGCGTCAAATTAGTTTGACTACATTATTGAAAGCGACTTTGAACAAGCTTCAAGCTTCCTTCACAATCAATGTAAAACAAATAGGCAAATAAGGTAGATAATAATATAAGGTAAAAAATGGACAAATCACTGCAACTTGATATATAGATAAAAGATATGTATATAGTATGAAAGTTCATGACATAATTAGGTTATGTTTATATACAGACATAAAAAGGTACTGTTGAAAAAGCACGGATGTTTTAAAAAGCCAGACTTACCAAATAGATTGGATTTTAAAGTTCAAAATCAATGGCAACTAATGACAGTTTATGTGTGGTTTGTTAAATAAGCATTTCCTCTGTGATACTTGAAACCATTGTGTCAAAAAAGGGGGGGGCTCATAACTTTTTGCCCTGACCTTACTTGAACAACCATTATCTTCTTTCAAAAACTCAGTCATGTAAGAATCTAGCATACAATTCATAGTATAAAATAAAATCAACAAACCCGCTTATATAATCAAAATGGTGATCCAAGTTAGGTATATCAACTTGTCAGTAAACCGAAAGTGCGTTTCACCAAAGCGTATCCCTTCCTGGGTTTGTTTATTATCACAAGATCTAAATTCCCAAAGGCGAAACCACTTGGCAAATAGTTCCTACGTAAATCGGTTCTTTCTCTGGGTCCCGGATTATAGTCACGTTGATTTTCACTCCCCACACATTCACCTCTTTACTCCACGTACAGTAGGCTATCTCGATCGATTCGTTCATGTAAATCTGCTGCAAAAGTTTTTAACAATCATTTTGATTCAAAACCAATAAGCAATTTAATCATTTCCACTTCTTTTTTCTTGATATACTAGTTCGCTTTCTTTTTTTTGTCAGTTAGGTGTTCCTTTGAATTTGAACCGATCAAATGTACCAATTATGGGGAATGGGTTAATTTTTGTCCTTGAATATTTAGCACGTGTATATGTGACATTTTCATTTGTGAAAATCTAACAATCCATACCATCCACATAGTCTGGGGTCCTGGGTACCGTTTTACTAGACAGGTTACGCTTAATTGCGTAAGTCTAAAATAACAAGTCCTCTTATTTCAATATTAGGCCAAGCAATATTGCAAAGCAACACATCATTCGAATCGTCTCTCCGAGACGCTTCCAATGACGTGTCACATTGCAATATTGTACTTTCATTGAAAATTCTATCCATGTGTATCAGTTATGACTTACGCAAATATTTTCATTAAATTGTTTAGTAAAACGGTACCCTGGCCTACTATAGTTTGAATGGTCCAGACGTAGATATTTTATTCTATTATTCTTCAGAGTATGGGACTTACAATGAGGCATTGAAAAGTAAGGAAATTATGTGGTGTGTACGATTTAGGGCTCGCACTACGCCCCATTACTTTATGTAACTCTTTTGATTAACTAACTTCTGAACCACTATGATACATTATAAGCCTTGGTGCCTTGATATATCTATTTCGATATTGAGCATAGGACAGTAACTGACAACACATACATTTGAAATAAGCAATAAATTGAATAAAATAATGAAATTCAAATGTTTGTGTAATCAGAGACATAGATCACGTTATCTATGTCTCTGGTGTAATGAACTATACATGTAGGCTACATTGCAGACAACTTAGGGATCAACTGTGACAAAAAGATAAACTGTTTGTTGTGACAATAGGAAATTAATTTGGGAGGACATTAAGTAAATATTGGCCTTTGTTATTCCTCTCAATTTATCAAATACCATCAGACATGATAATTAAATTGTTATTAGGCTTTTACCAAACGCCAAAGTTTCCACTGTCCCAAATTGAAAGAGTTTCCAGACGACATCTTTTCAAACGTGATGAAATTGAAAATATTCTTCTGATAGGACAGAAAGCATTGTAGGAAAATGAGAAATTGCTTGTTGGGAGCAATTTTTCCTTTTCCCTCAATGATTTCCAGAGTCGTCTGCAACAAACCGGTGAAATGCCGTTATTGTTTGGTAAAGGTTGAATGGTTAAGTCTTTCATGGAAGAAAACATTTTTCACTGTTGTCGTCTGTTCCACCTTCTGGGATATTTAACCTAATAAATTGCCATAAAATGAATTTAGTATTTTACATCCCTGTAAACAAAAGTAGCACATATTAACGGCGAAAATGTGGTGTTAATATTTAGACTTCTTACTTGAATAATAAGTTTTCTGTTAACCATCCCATATTGGAATTATTGATTTGAAAGCAGCAGAAAAAGTTTCTCTTTGGGAAAGGAACACATGCCGTAGAAATTATTGTGACTAAATGATGAATTGCTCATTGTGAGAAAATTATGTTTTTCTCACAGTGTTTTTTAGATACTTCCGTTGTATATAGGTTCAAGTAAAGTATCACGGTGCTCCAACAGGCTTCATGCTTATAAAAACAGGTTAGATCTAGGCCAGCCGCCAAGTAAATTGGCAGCTGGCCTGTGCTACAAATTGTTTGCTACTTTGGGAATCTTTCCTCAACAAATTTAAGCAGATATGTAAGGTTTTGGAAAGCAGACGAAAAAAATATATTCATAAAAAAATTACCCAGCATTCTAAGGTTTAATGGGATTAACCCGTTGGTTATTGTGAGATAGCATTGGGTCTTGACCCGTGCGTATACCCTGAAGTAAGGAAGTGTACATACGCACGGGCCAGACAAAGACTAATTGTGATATTGCATAAATATAAGTCCTACAAAGGTCTAATATACCAAAAAATCAACACATTAAAGCTTTGTTCAAAAGTGTATAGTTATAAAGACAATGAAATTAGTCTGTCACAGTATGCATAAACTCAGATCTCTAAATCACAAAACAAAGCTGTCTTTTGGTTCATATATAATATAAGCTAATAGTTGCGAAAATACTAGCGTACTTCTGATGATGAAAACTCAAGGACAGTCTCATGTTCTTAGCTTCAAGTTGATTAGTGCATATACGATATGTATTCGTTTAAGGAGACGTTAAAAGCTATATTAGAATATCGTGCCTAGAATATTCTTTCTAAAATGTATGCTTTTACATTATTATATTTTATTTGGCAACAAAGCAAAACAAAGTAATATCTTAACGCGTAAAAATAGGCATTGTTTCAAAAGAAAGCAAAAAACAGAAGGCACGTGTTTTTTCCTCCCAAAAAATAGGTTTCCCATTTACGGGCAAATATACCAATTAGACAAAATTGCCTAGAGAGCATATGACCAAAGAAACGGGATTACTCTTATAACACAATACAAACAAATTAATAACATATCAATACTGCTTAAAGAGATGCAGATCAAATATAAACATTGGCCATGCATAAGTTTTATCGCCCAAGCCGGTACTTTAGATTCGAGGTAGGAAAACCCCTGAACTAAAGCAAATCGTTCACAAGCATTTTATCTGTTGAACACAGACCTGGCTCCAATTATAAGGCTGTTTATTTTTACAGAATTTCACAGACCTGTTCCAATTCTCCGATTTCCGGTGCGAAAGAGAAAATGCAAATGACTTATAGGCGAGTCAATTAGAACGAATCTGGTCAAGTGATGTGTAAATATTTATCATAGTCCCCGGTCTGTTTAACACATCGACATGTTTGTAATTATGTATTACTTAACGGATCCGACCTGACACTTACCTTTATCTCAGGGAGGATGTGAGGAGATGCGCCGTGCTCATTTCAAGGATCATAGTTTAGCCCTTTACCAAACGTCAAATATTCATCTGTCCCAACTTGAAAGAGTTTCTGATTGGGCAGAAAACATTGTGGGAAAAAGAGAAATTGCTCGTTAAGAGCAATTTCTCCTTTTCACACAATGTTTTCCAGAGCCGTCTGCAACAAACTGGTCAATGTCGTTATTGTTTGGTAATGGGTTAACCAATAACGCCATGCCGATATTCGAGACAGGATTGGTAGGTGGATTGACAGACGAACAGATGGACACACAGACATAGGCAGGGAGTCGTATATTCATTCATATAGGGTCAATTATATGAACTTAAAATAGAAATTACCTTAAACCTCAATATCTTTGTTTAAACACCTGTATACTAGAAGTTATACGAACCCCATTAACCATTTGACATTATTTAGCTTGTTTTGTATGGAGTTAAACGCCGTATCAACAATGTTTCAGTTATTTAACGGATTTCCTGGATCCACCAGTACTAGGTTAGGGCTCTAACGTTGCTTGCCAAAGGTCGCTCCCACGATACCAGAGTTGTCGATGGGGCTAGAACCCGGGACCCCCGAGTTCTAACTCCCCCAACTTAACCACTGGACCACGCAAAACTCGTGCTTAGCCTAAAAGAGTGATACTTCCAAGAGAGCGTTATTTACCTTAACGATGAGATTGCCCTCTGTCAGTAGGTCCAGAACTAGTTTCTTCTTGTTATAAAAGCCCATTTGAGGCATATTATTCTAGTATAAGCACGAACTTGTTGAACGTTATGATCACATCGAACTAGTGTATCTTTGGCGGATGTATTCTGAACGGTTCATGTATTAGTACACGGAGGCTGAAGTACAATTCGTCCATGAAGTAATGACCAGGTTAAAGCTGTTGTACTATACCGGGAAATAGGATTCCAACAGACAACATGGTCGATTGTGGTAAAAGCTTGATAAACAATGGGGTTTGTATAGATATTAGTACATCAATATGAAATACTAATGCATAGACTTTGCAGTCAATAGTGACAGAACTATTTTATTTGGAGTGACAGTATGTGTATTTTCTGTTACATAAGCAAGGATAAAATTACAGTTAGTTATTAAAAAATGTGAGTAATAAAAGTGAAATCTAACTGTTTTGGATATAGTATAGTATGATGGAAAAGTGACTGATTGCTTGACATTTGTGTTACACTTTTACGAAATAGGGAGAAATCAGTTTAACGTGAAATGTAATGATAATTGTGCTGTCAAAGTTGAACCCACGTGTGTTTTGTGCGACATGGAAGCAAACTCGGTATACGCTTTACAGGAAAGTGATAAACGAAATAAAGAATACATAGTGACATTCTTCTATCAAAATCCTGTTAACTGAAAGACAAAACCATAGAGACATTATAGAGCCAAGAGAATTAACCATATGTACTTGTTATAACATGCTGATATAAAAAAGCAATAGTCTGTAATAGTAAGTGCAAAATAAAGAAAGCAGCATTTACAAGGAGGAGTGACTAACTGGATTTTAAGACGTTTGTTGAAAGGTAAGGGAGTCATTGATATTTATGATAATGTCATGATACTTTAGAAAGAACTTTCTTTTTATTGTGTAAGTAATTTCAAACAACTTTAAACAAAATGTTACTTTAAAAGAATGGTTACGATTTTAAACAGCTCTGTTTCGTTTAATAAATGATATGCACTTATAACTTAATCTAGATCGTTTTGCACAGGATAGTTACTTACAGATAATGAATATATTGATATACGTGGAGGACAGTGGTAGAGCGTAGGCTTCTGGACACGAGGGTCGTGGGTTCGAATTTCATGAGTATCAGGGTCTACCTTGCGAACTTTCATTAATCCACATTCGGCGGAGTACTGGTTATGATCCAGAGAGTAGAAACGAAAGCGATTTAATCTTAGTTGTAACACATTGTCTCACGATCTTTGTAAAACGAATAAGTTTAGATATATATTCATTTACACAGGTTTTGAAACAATACTCCTAATTGGTGGTCATGACTTGGCTTATTTGAAAGGGACAACCTAGAGTATCTATTATGTTAGAAATAATTATAATTTCTGAATTTTGGTAAGAAATAGACTATGTATGATGAAAGTTGGTTACTGTATTTGGAATAAAATACATAACAAAGGACAGCGGCATAAAATGAAAGAATTAGCGGCGAAATATTTCCTCATTTAACAAAATGATTTTTAGAGAAAATATTTATTTTGAAACATTATGCTCGTCACCCGTGCAAGATGGACATAATGTTCATTGTGCTGAAAAGACGCATTGCTTATATTCCCATAATAAACTTCAACTATCTTATTCCATTACTTTCAGATTGAGATAGGCAATATTGGAAAGTAACATATCATTTAAATCGTCTATCCGAGACTCTTCTAATGACGTGTCAAATTATATATTATGCTTTCATATCTCTGTATATCAGTTTTAACTTGCACAAATATTTTTCCTAAGTCGTTTAGTTAAACAGTACCCTGGAGAACAGCTGTCTAGGGGTAGAGTATCAGCCTTCAGACACGAAGAATGTGTGTTCGATTCCCGCGAGAAGCGGGGTCCATTCTGTGAGTTTATATCAATCAACATACGGCGCAAATACTGGTAACGTCTCAAGGAAGCAACACTGAGAATTAATTATTAATCGTAGTTGTTCGACCTTTTTCAATCGTATGATCCTACAAATGCTTCGGAAATTGTTACTTAAGCATACTTTAATATGGTTCAATGTGTCACACGGGTTGTAATTCTATATTCACAAGTCAACGTTAATTTTTCTTTAATTCCAGACGGTCGCAACTACGTCAACTTTAAAGAAGGAGATAAGACCTATTGATCTACTTCCGGTAGTGATGTAAAGGTATTTTGATGAGTTGTGTGCTAGGACGTCGAACAAATATTTGATTATTCTTCTACAAATCATGTTCAAACAACCAAACAAACTCGGTCGACTGTCCTGTTTCGGACACCGAAGTGGTTAACCCATTACCAAACAATAACGACATTTTACCCATTTTGTTGCAGACAACTCTGGAAAACATTGTGGGAAAATAAGAAATTGACGAAACGACACACTGTTTTCTACCCTATCATTTTCCTTTTTTCATCACATTTTGAAAAGTCGTCTGCAAACTCTTTGAATTTGGGACAGTTGAAAATTTTGCGTTTGGTAAAGGGTTAGGAGTTTGAACAAAATTAAACGTGCCGTTTTATGTTAACATGAATTCTATCTCATGTCATGTGGTTGGAATCAACTGATTAGCTTGTCATGGCACCTCACTACTATGAAACATGGCTATGTTTGATGTTAAGAATTCTCAAAATGAAATACTGCCAAAACCAACAACAGGGGATGAAGAAAAAATGAAAACCGTGGAATGAATGGTGTCGGCCTGCTTATTTATCTAATTATCAAAAGTATTGGATGAAAGGGTCAAGCACCCAGACCTATGTTGTCCATTGTGTTTCCTTCTCTAAACTGTACACTATTCAATTCGAACCATGAACTGATCACATTTATGCAAAATACGGCACGCTACAAGCACCATATCTGTGGTATATTGAAGTATTAGGTTGAACCATGCTGGAGGCAAATACTGATCCTGGTCTTTATATGTTTATAATATCCTTCAACTTGACGCAATAATCGTCATTAAAATGCAAACCTCCCTCATAAAATGACATCTTTTCACATAAATATAATCTAAAGAGTGTACGCATCTTTTTATCAATGTAATCTCCTCATATACATGTATCATTCTTTATGTGAATGTAACGTCCTTTAAAGGAATATAAACTCGTTAGAAAATGTAATTTCCTTCATATAATGTAACTTTTTTTCATATATACTTAATCTCCTTCAAATAAGTTAAACCTCCCTCATGTACATGTAGCCGTCCTCATAAGGATGACACCTCCCTAATATGAAGTATTCCTTTTTACAGAAATGTGACTGTTTTCATACTAATGTTACGTTCCCGTCATTTAACTGTTACCTACTTTATACACATGTTTCCTCCCTTATATACATATAACCTCTTTCACATAATGTAACCGCCTTCATATAAATATAATATCCTACGTATAAATTAAAGAGGTGCATAATTTAGTTTGACATAGACGGTATGCATCTGTAATATTTATTGCAGAAAAAAAGAAATCTAAATGATAACGCCTCTTAAAGGATCAAAATCAACAGGTGCCCTTAAAATAAATGGTTTCAAATCATTATCGTATCTCATATTTAAAGGCACTATATTCGGAAAAGCGTTATCAAATACAAAACGTAAAACTTAATGGAAGTGATATCCCGGATATAAATGTAGTGAGATGTTTCTAATTGTATAGGATGTTAACAAATCAAACATTAACCGTTAACATTTCGAAAGCTCTCCAGAGAAGACTTAGGTTCAACGTTTGTTAAGTGGTTCATCGTTAGGCTATTCAAACATTCATTTCATCTTAAACAAACTATTTCTCACTTACAGGTGATTTGAGGTTTGATTGAATTGTTCATCGTTCTATTTTCAAATAATTGTGAAGTTTTTGGATTTTGGATACTTTGGTACGAATATATCTCCAAGAAAAGACATACGTTAAACACATTTTATAACAATCAAAGTGCAATGGTGGATAATAATCAGAAAGGGAAATAAGTGATATACTCGTTTTGTTTGAATTCAATTTTTCAAGTCAGGCTAATCTTTACGACACAAAATAGATGACCAACCAAAGAAAACCCTAAGAGCCACTTTCATTGTCGCGAATGTATAGTATATATGGAAAACATTGGTTCATTCCGGTACATGTTACCAAGACAGCGCTTTCTTTTCCTTCAATGATTTGATAACTAGACTGTTGCTTTCGGAAAATTGGCTATTGAAAATTGACCCAATATACATACTTGGTTTCCAAAGCAGTAATATATATAAAGATTTAAATTCATTCATTCATTTTGACCATGCAGTGATAGTTTGTTAATTTGAATGACAGGAATCTTTGTAGGTTTACGTCTGAATAAAGTATTCATTCGAATTCGAATTCAAAATAATCTATATTATCAACTGTTAAGTTACTGTTATACGTACAATGGATATCTTATATTTTTCAGGCGCCGTATATCCACACAATGGACGAACACAACCTCAATGATGTAAACGATATCACCAGTGTGTCGACCATCAATGAGAGTGTATCCGAGTGGAATAACTGCATGGACGACAAGGCATTCGTGTACTTCGTCTACGTCTTGTTTGCACTGATCTTCTTTCCAACGGTGTTCGGAAACGTGTTGATATTACTCAGCATTATAAAGTATCGACATCTCCGCTCAAACATGCATATTCTCATAGGAAACCTCGCAGTGTCGGATCTTTTGATCGGATTGTGCATCATTTTACAAGTGCTTGGCAGCTTTCAGTGGGGATTTGTTGAGACGAAGTATTTCTGCTTAACAGTGAGTGCTGTCTTTGTAGTGTCCTTGGGTACTTCGTCATGCAATCTTCTAACGATGTCGATTGAACGATTCACTGCAATCCAGTACCCGTTACGGCACAAAATAATATTCACGAAGCGAACAACGTACGTCTCAATAACTTCCTGTTGGGCGTATCACTTGGTATTTGCGTCACTTCCGCTCCTAGGCTGGAATAGATACACTGATGACGTCATGATATGTGATACGGACCTCGTCTGGGAGAAGGTTTATGATGTGTTATTATTCGGCGGAACTCTGTCCGTCGTGGTTCTTAACTGTGTTCTCTGTGCATTTGTTACACGGACTATCATGCGGAAACGTAGCATGCAACGGTACACTTCATCCAACTCCATTGACAACATGAACGTAAACCGCAACTTCCGGAAAACAAAAATGACCATGCTGGTTTTCATTTTATTCGCGGTGTGCTGGTTACCTTATTTAATCCTATCGCTAGTGTTGACTATTCGTGACGTCAGAGCCGTCAGATGCGCGCGACAGTGGTGCATCACAATCGGTATTGTTAATTCTGCAATGAACTGGATTATCTATGGACTTGCGAACAAATCGTTTAGGAATGCTTTTAGGTCAATATTGAAGCGAAGGGTTTCTAATGAGGGCGGTAACTCCACCAACTCTTCGACTAGAACTACAGATTAGCCTCCCTTTGGATGATGTTTTAAGTATAAATAATGCTTGTCTTTTTTTTTTTCAAAATCATTCAAATGATAAAAACTGATTTGCTCACTTGTGTCATATTTTGTGCACTGTATGAACAAAGAAAGTATCATAACACAAAGCTTAGTCTACATATACGTGTGAAGTTAAATATTGGCAAACTGTGTATATTGAATTGGCATATTGACCGAATGTAGTAAAATTGAGAAAACGATAAGTCCATGTTTCATTCAATGTCTGCAGATTAACGCCTTTCTTAAACATGTAGTGACAAGTTCTTGAAACCGATCTTACTTTCCCTGTCGCTTTTCCATACCGATTACCTGGAGTTTCTTTAAAGTGAGCAATTGCTTTTATTGAAGTCTGTCTTGAGGCCTTATCGAATCCGCTACCTAAATACACATATCGGACACCCTCTTTCCCACCATGCTGAAGGCAATCGAACCAGATCGACGTAAACTTGATATTCTTGCATTAATGTACAATTAACGAATGCGGAAGCGTACAATTCAGGCCTATTGCAATAGATCAAATCGTACGCCTGATAACTTATGCTTTTGTTTGTTTGCTTCATTTTTAATAAAAATTGATTTTGTACGAATATCTTCCTTTTAATATTTACTCGGCTGTACGTGCACTACAGTACTTTTAAGATGATAAATTCTCCGCCAATGTTATTGTAAATATTTACGTATAAAAGAATCATCAGGGCAAATGAAATCACTAGTAGTATGGAATTTGTTTGCTGCAAATGCATTAAATTGCATTTCCATCCAGATGGGAATATCTAACGTCATATTTGAAATAATGTTAAATATCTCGCTCCAAACAATTAAATAAAGAGTGTTTTTGTAGCCATACTATAATCATTATAGTGCACGTATAGCCGATAGATATAAAGCCAAATATAGAATAATACCATTCCTATTTTGGTAGGCCTGCAGCATTCGTATTAAATAGACTGTGATATATCCATCATAGAGAATGTGACCGCTCTCTTCCTGTTTAACCGCTGGTCTGCTCGCCCACATACATCGATCAGACAGAGTTTTTCCATATTCCACACGGCAAAGAATCGGGTCAGGAACTGTGTGCCTCAGTTGTTACAGTGAAGGACTTGTAACAGGGGGTCCTGGGTTCAGTCCACCTCAAAAGCGATGGATACATTAGTGGGGTGTTCTTAGAAAATATGTTTTGTTGTCATAGTTTAGTTCTGTTAAAACAACACAAAAGAATACCTATAGCAGCTTGCATGGAACAATAGCAATCTATTTGATCCACTGCCTTGCGTACCTGAAGCAGAGAACCAAACAAGCGGTAAAAATTGAGAGCAAAATCCAAATGAGAATTTGATGATTTAACCCTTATTGTGCTGGAACCGACTTCATGCTTATGTAAACAGGTAAGATACAGGTCAGCCGCCAAGTAAATTGGTGGCTGGCCTGTGTTCAAATCTGTTTGCTAATCTGTGTATCTTTCCTCAACAAAATTAAGAAGATGTTTACGTTTTTTGAAAGCAGGTGAAACAATAATTTATCTTCAGAAAATAACTCAGCAGTCTAAGGATCAAAACATACACACATGGCGTGACTAATCCTTTACCAATGAATCACTGCATTGATACTGGTGACATTGTGCATCGTTTATCCTCTAACACATGTATCGTTTTAACCCAGCTGCAGAAGCTTGTTAAGATACATACACAACTTGTAAAGAAACGTATCAAAATGGAATAAACAAATGCATCTTGTTACTTAGAAGTATCATCTTAATGTTAAAGTTTAAACTTACTCAAACTTATACGAGGTTTGCTCATTAGGTTCGTGGACAAATTGTTTATTATTTTACCTGGCGTCAACCGGTCTTGTGTGTTTCTGTCAAAGTAAAATATGGCTACGCACAGATTTATTCAGAGTATCCACGAACTTTATGAACACACCTCATATACATGTACATTGATTGTGACGGGAAGCTTGATGTTTATCAAATCCGTTCTCGATTACTGTTCTATGGATACAAAACTAGTACAAACGCCGATTTGTGGGTTAGTCCCGGTAATTTCGACCCCGCCTGACGGGAATCGAACCCGGGACCCTCGTTAAAAGAGGCAAACGCTTTACCACTGCACCAATGTCGCCAAACTTAATGTTTTATCGTATGGTGTTGCTTTTAGACCCATTAAAAAGCATTCGAGATATTTTGTTAAGTATCGAAAGCAGCCTCTCTTACTTGTTAAGAAGTCTTTAACCTCATTTACTCCGAATTACAAGGGGGTATTAGACATGGCGACTTTTATCAAATAGACATTATTTTCACGTATCAGGGCTTGCCTTAGCAAGTGATGAAAGCGTGGAGCCAAATTTTAAGCCTTAACAATGATTCGATTGCATAGTCACACTTAACCAATGATGGATAAAAGGAGGAATTTTGTTTTAGTAATTGTCCAACGTTTCGTTAAACGAGGTCCAGTTATTTAGAAAGGGGAGCGGAATCATCTATGCATAAAAGATACATCGAAAGCAGCCTCTCCTACGTGTAAGTGAACTTTAGCCCCATTTACTTAGAAATACGAGGAGGTGCTAGACAAGGCGCAAACCATTAAGTAGAGCTTATCTCCCTTAATCAGGGTTTTTCTAAGAAATTGATGAAAGAGTAGAGCAAATTCTTATGCCTTAACAATGGTTCGATTTCACAGTCACACTTAACCAATAATGGAGAAAAGGAAGAATTTCGTTTTAATAATTTTCCAACGTTTCGTTAAAAGAGGTCCATTTATTAAGAATGTGAAACGGAATCATGTATGTACAACAAAGACAATCGAAGACAATATACGTTAAGATTTCTCTATGAGTTTTCGTTATGGTATGCAAAGATACATCGGCTTTAAATACGTTTGTCTCCTTAAAAGCTTTAGATTATTTCCCTGGGGAATCCGACGCATATTCTCTAATGCAAATGTCATTCTAAGTAGTTCCGCACCCTAAGGGTCGTTGCCTTTAAACACGGATATTTTCAGGGTGCTTCTTTTGGCTATGAAATCCGGTGTTTATTACACAATTACGGAGTGTAGTTTGTGATATGAACATGTACTTATAGGACAATAGGGTACCGTTTTACTAAACAAATTAGGTAAACTGTTTACGTAAGTCAAAACTGATAAACATAGAATATTTCTTAACACATTACCAAACAATAAAGACAATTGACCAGTTTGTTGCAGACGACACTGGAAAACTTTGTAGGAAAAGGAGAAATTGCTCGTAATGAGCAATTTCTCCTTTTCCCACAATGTTTTCTGCCCTATCGAACGATTGCTTTTTAATTTCATCACATTTTGAAATGTCGTCTGTAAACTCTTTCAATTTGGGACAGTCGAAAATTTGGCGTTTGGTAAAGGGTTAAATGAAGTAGAATATTGCAATGTGACATGTCATTGAAACCGTCTCGTAGAACTGCTTCCATCCAGTTTTGCAGTTTACTGGGCGACATTCTACCGTTAATTGTTTAGCTTAGTAATTCTGTACTAACATACTAACATAAAATGGAAATCGTCTTCTACAAAACTCATTTTACACAAATTATTTTGTTTATCGGACTGTTTTAACCCATATAGTGCTGGAACGGACTTCATGCTTATGTAAGCAGGTTAGATCCAGGCCAGTCGCCAAGTCGATTAGCGGCTGGCCTGTGATCTAACCCGTTTGCTACTCTGAGTATCTTTCCTCATCATAATTAAGCAGATATTGAAAGGTTTGAAAGGCAGATAACACAAAAATCTATTTTAAAAAATCAGCATTCGAAGGTTAATGTCTTTCTGATTCCATTACGCGTGAGGAAATCTAAAGTGTGTGAGACATGTTCTATCTCCATCTCGCTTTATACATCAATGAAAGGTAGTGCTTGCCATAATCAATAGTGGTCAAGAGGTCGAGCGTCGGCCTCGGAACACGAAGGTAGTGGGCTCGAATCCCGTGCGAAGCGAGATCTGCCTTACGACCTTTTATTATTCCACATTTGTTGCGAGTACTAGTTATTTAACCGATGTTAACCACAAATCGATCCTTACTGCACATTTAGCGTTACCGGGTCAAGAGATAAGCTCAATGGTTAATCCCTTACTCCAAAATAAATCACTTAACCCCATTACATACAGACGTCTTCAAAAGTAATTGTTTCACAAGGATGTCTTTTGTATCAATATGTTGTTAAATTTAAATAGATAAAAGAAGTCTAGGCTTCTTTAAAACAAAAAAAAAAACATAAAAATATGTTTCACAATGATTTTTGGCTTTTAATTGGCAATTTATCATTTTTTTCACAACGGCTTCAACCCATTATTATGAAAGTGTTTGTCCTTTTTCACTCTCTTTTTTTTTGCTTGTTGTTGCTATCAATTTGGTGCAGTATTAAGTTTCCACATGGGGGGGGGGGAGTTTTTCACGGCGATCACGGCTTTAATCAGAATCCAATCATCAATGCACAAGTCTGCAGTGATAAAAGATAGGTTGATGAAATTCTAAACGGTATACACTTTTTTATACAATGCCAAATCATGACAGATGCGTTGCAAAACGTAGAACACCTTTATGATGAAATCATCACGTAATACGTGCAATTTTCTAATTGACCTTCATATTAAAAGTTAGAACCAGCAATCAGATTCACCACCTGCACGTCGTTGCCTGATCAGACTCTCAATTCCGACCCATTACGAAGGATAACAGACAGATCATGCGTTAACCCTTATAGTGCTGGAACCGACATTATACGCATGCAAACATATTAGATCAAGGTCTGTGATCTAACCTGTTTGCTTTTTTGAGTATCTCTTCTCATCAAAATAAAGCAGATATTTAAGGTTTTGAAGAGCAGACGACCCAAAAATCTATTTTAAAGAAATTACCCAGAATTCTATGGGTTAATGACTGTCTCACTCACTCAATTTAGCCAGAATTGTTGTGTCAATATCATTTGCGACGTCTCCATCGATTACTGAAAACGAGGGCTAATGATTACCTGTCCTACACTTAACGGTTCACTTAGCTTTTAATAGACACATCTGTACCCAATCCCCTCTGGGGTTTAACGGTGTGTTAAGGGGGCAATACACTACACTGGCTAAAACTCCTCTTGGTGGACCCTCCTCCCCCCACCCCCACCCCCACCCCCAACACAAGATGTTCCGATTTTCAACTCAAAAATAAACCTGAAATACAAAAAGCATTTTTTCAGAGGCATGCACCAGGCAACAGAGAAAAAACACCAAAATATTTATGTACGGTTTTGAAATTCTTTAAACTCGGGGTCTAACTCCAAGAAAGCGATAGTCGGGGCTCAAGAGTCCAGTCAGTAGCAAGTGCGACTCTTCGATCCAATTTTGAAAGAAAAAAATTTTTTTATCCAATAAAATTCAATATTAACTTTTAACCATTTTGCACAAAAATAATGGATTTTCAAATATGATTCATAAATTTATATTTAGAAATTGGAATGTTCCAATAAAATTGATTGTTGACACTCATTGAAGTAAACACGTCTTGCTGTTTTCGTCTCCTATCAATGAAATATTGTGTCTATGGGGGAAAACATCAAGGGTGGCACTTGAGTAGTTTTTGTGAGAAAACTCACTGGGACATTGATGCATGGAAAGGCTGGTGTTATGAGTGTGAATTACTCATGGGATTTGCTAAAAACCGAAAGAAGGGAGAAAATAAAGACAAGGTTACGTAACCCCTATAGTTCTGGAACCGACTTCATGCTTATACAAACAGATAAGATCCAGGACAGCCGCCAAGTAAATTGGCGGCTGACCTGTGATCTAACCTGTTTGCTACTCTTTCCTCATCAACATTAAGCAGATACTTTTTAAAGCAGACGACACAAAAATCTATATTTCAAACTTATCTAGCATTCTAAAGGTTAAATAGGAACCTTCTAAGCTTTACGAGGTGGAATGATACGAAGAAAGGCAGAGAGCAGTTATCTCATTTGAATTATTTTCTACATCCTTTTAGCCATTCATAATCAATCATTAGATGAGAAACCTGCAGCGGATGTTTGTCACGTGACTCCATTATAAATCGCAGACGGTCGATGTTTCGTTCATCAAATACTCGATCATTACTGAAATCCTTTTATTCAATGCAAGCGATTTATGCAGGCGATGTGTTAGAATTTCGGAAAGTTATACAAAGGTTTCCGAAAAAGATTCCAAAACGAGATCTCTAACAACTGCCAATGACTACATATTAAATCAGCTTAAATCAGCCTTTTTCGTATTCTTGAGATAAAAAAAAAAAGTAAATCGGGAAATCGAATTTTATCACATTTTCGTAAAATTTAAAGTTCAAACTTACTTATCTTAAATCGATTTGGGTGGTTGAAGCTTTCTAAATTCACTCTCTATGACTTATTCCAGGATACTATGCCAGAACTTGTCCCGGTCTGTTGGCTAGCTTCGCCAGATTTAACAAAGTCGCAAGCCGGAATCTAACCCGGGACCTAGCTAGAAAGGGCCGACCATTGCACCACTGTCGCCCATTGTTAATGTATAGCTTAATAGGTTGACCACAACAGCACTACCTCAATTTGTAGAAGTACAAGTAGCCAGTTATGCACAAATTCGTTCTAAAGCGCTTGTTTAGAAAACTTTGCATATACATTTAACATCTATGATAAAGTCCTTTATAATACAAACGAGTCGCCATTTTGTCACATCGTGTTCTTCAGGTCGAGTGAAAGAGTATAAACTACGGATATAAAATCATGTGCCATAGATTAAGTCGCCCCTTTCCTCAATCGTTAACCCATTACCAAACATAAGCGCCATTAGCCACTTTGTTATATATATATAGCTTTATTGCCTCCATTTTCTGAAGATTTACATAGGTATACATACATATTAAACAAATACATTTTCAAAAGTATACATAAGAGTCAAACTCATACAAAGTGAGAGGAACAAGATAAAGAGCAATAAGGGTGAAATGAAGAGAAAGCAATGCAAATAAGAGAGAAAACATGAACATTCACTGTTACTACATGTACGTGTACATGGGTCAGAGTGCATCATTTAGTTAAGCATATACATCTTTAAGAAATTGTCCACATATCATCATAAATAAAGGGTACAGTTCTAGATCTAAGTGGCACATTAGTCTATTGTCCATTTTTCCAAGCATGTAGGTAACAAGTTCGAGTCTCGGAAGTTGCATCAGTAAGTCGCCAAGATTGTCACTTAATGAGTTGAGGGTAATGTATAAACTATTATGAAGACTATCTCTTTCAACATTTGGGCACTCGTATATTAAATGTTCGGCTTCCCATTGGTACACGTGCAGACATCGCGGACACACTAGCGGTTGAACTGGTAGCTGTTTACAACAGATGGAGGCTAAATGTTTCATTAAGGGCAGCGAGATTGGGTGCTTTTTGGCCACTCTCCAGATGTTTGCTTCACAAAGGCGTAGATGACATTGCCGAAATATGAGGAAATCGTCAGAACCGTTTATCCTTTCTGTCCATAATGCCTCTTCGTGTTTGGTTATTGATGTTTGACAGAGTCTTTTCCATGTAGTTTTATGCGGGAACACGCCTGATCTTTTAAAGGCTGTTAGGTAGGGCATCAGACTGTATTTCTCAAGGATTCGTAATATGTCGGGGATGAGCCCATGCTGTTGTTTGCTGAACGTTTCGTACTGGTAAAGTCGTAAAAGAAACACTTTATGACAGAGGAATCTAGCAGACGACCGACACAGTATACCCAGAAAAAACAGTTTTTGAAGGTCGATAAATGCTTGCAGTGATGAGACTCCAGCAAGCCCTAAACCCATATCCGACCGTGTAAGATGTGGAAGCCCTTGGGCCCTCTTCAAACAGAAGTGATGTGCTGTCTCTAGTTTTTTCATGTTGGATTCTGAGATATCATTCCACAACTCACAACCAAAGAGAGCTCGAGGGAGGACACATGACCGATATAGTTTTATTGTTGTACACGGGTTAGGACCGGCACTTCCGCTAACTAAGTTCGTGACTGACATAAATTGGCCTCTTATCAGTTGCTGTACTCTATCTCTTGCTCGTGACGAGCAATTTCTCCTTTTCCTACAATGTTTTCTACCCTATCAGAATATCATTTTCCAATTACATCTCATTTCGAAATGTCGTCTGCAAATTCTTTCAAATTGGAACAGTCGAAATCTAGACGTTTGGTAAAGGGTTAAACCATGACGACAATTTGTGCAGATATTCGAGTGTTTGTATGTCGTATCAGAATTGATCTTTCAGTTCAAAACCATCAATGTCACCAGACATGTGCATGGCATTTGTGCATATAGAAAACAGACGAGAGAGCGAGGAGAGCGTAGACAGCAAATTCGACGAATCTTGATTAGAATTCAAGGGATCCGTGTGGCAAAACTACAGTCTAGGTTAAGTGTGCATGGATACCGTTTTACTAAACAACTTAAGCAAAATATTCTCGTTAGTTAAAACTTATTAGCATTGAGACCATCTTCAATAGTACAATATGGTACGGCATTGCAAGCTTTTTGGAAAGACGATTCCAATGATGATTTACTTTGTATAATTGCTTAGCTCAATATTAAAACAACACTAGAGGGAGTATTGATTTTAATTTACGCACATTTTTAGCATAGAATATTTAGAAAAACTGTACTTAGGAGAAAAACGTTCGTCAGGGCTTTTCTATTGAACGTGATTATTTAAGCCTTTGTCAAGACATTATCGATTTGTCGCTTGAACGTGACACTTTCGGACGAACACTACAGGTGACAATATAATGACACACGTTGATGCAATACCATGCTGCGCCCTTCTCATCTTCAAAGACAAGAAGACCGACCGCAGAAGGATGTACTGGCTAGAGCTCAAGGAGAAAAGCTTTCGCCAGTGGTTTTTCTTGATCGTGACAATATTAGAATTTCTCAAGACAATTTGATTTGTCGCTTGAACGTGACCCTTCGGACGAAAGAAAACACAACACTGTACTATGACATTATGATGTCTCACGTTGTACAAGGTCATATCAAATCCTTGTCACCTTCAACACCCAATTGTCTAGTGATCATGAGGAGAACACGTGTTATTGGTGACCAGGACATGCAATCGTAACTTCTCGGGACACCTTGTAAATATTTTCGAACATTAATGTGTCAGAAATGTTATTCAATCTCCCTTGCAGAGTTGTCATTCGTTCCTCAACATATAGATATGGGAGGGGAATTTGTTTGACTTTCTCGCTTGATTGATCAACTGAATTAGTGTTGTATGGTAGTATGTGTGTATGTTGGCAAGTGATTGGTTGGGGTTCATGCCATTTTTTAGATCATGAAAGAACAATCGAAACGTTTTATCTTACTAGTTTCCTATCTTTCTTAACTTTGTCCCCGTAAACCAATTTGAACATATCGGGTTTATCCAATGAAAACACCTCTGAAATGATAGGGATGACGCCATATTGTTTCCCGCGAGAATGACGTCACTTTACTTTCGTTTTAAAAATAGATAGTAAATGTGAAATCTTAAAAGTCGTTACATTTGAATGAGGAAACAACTATACATGTCACAACAACAATTTCCTCATTTGGTATGAGTTACTGATAGAAAATGATTAAAAAGGACGTCCAACACTTCCATACACATTGAACTTCTTAACGTGCACGCTTAGAAAATATGTTAGTGCCGGACGCCGATTTACCCGAAAAATTGTAACCATACACTTATATCCGAGGTGTATTTCACAGCTCACGGAAATACCCGAGTAGTTCCGATTGCCCGTAAACAATACTCGTGTACCAATGAAAGTAGTTCTAAGGGGCGTGGCGTTAGAACTACGTCATATCCATAAATTAGAATTAATAAAGCTTAGTATTTTCAGACGGCATGATGTAGATCTCAAAACCGTTGCAACGGTTTTGGATTTAGATATATATTATCAATCACTGCAAACATGCTCTGAAAACTCAAACTCAAACTTATTGAGATTTCAATGTCTATTCTACCGTACGTGCCGCAAATAAATACAATTGTCGTACAACTTTAAAGGAATTCGTTTTTACTTATAAATTGCCTTACCCCTTTGAACAAGCAGCTTTAAGATATACTGGGCGTTATAGCAAGGGCGCTAGATTCGGCATGCATCTGTTTCTATAACTTCAACACTCCGTCAACAAAAGACAGATACGTCAAACATTTGGATATGGAATGGTGGAGTCAAAACGGGACGTAAACATTGCAAATGGTATTTGGACAATAATTTTTAAATTGGAACATTCTACATCCATTGCAAGCACGACCATGACATACATGACAGAAGAGCTGTTGTTAAAAAAGAAAACGTTTTATTAGTCAAATACAGTCAACAAATATGTCAACAAATATAACAATACATTTATTTATAATTTTGAAAGGAAACTCATTCCCAATCAAGTGTTTGTTTCAAATTCACCACTGGCATTTATTGGAATTTAATGATACGATCAATGGTTACATGTTCTTTTAGTTTCACCATCGTTTATTTGTAATCAATAAGTACTATTGTGTGATGGGAATACATGTCACATTGACATAAGCGATTGAGCTACCTCCGAAATCAGTTCCTCCAAATTCCTCACAACGGTTACTTCCGCTTCGGTACTTCCGTTTCGCAACATTAGCCAACGTAAACTATAGTATCCATGAAGAAGTCATCGATAACGAGAACAGTACAGGAACCGACTTCATGTTTATGCAAACAGGTTGGATCCAGAACAGCCGCCAAATAAATTGGCGGCTGGCCTGTGATCTAACCTGTTTACAACTCAGAGTAGCTTTCTTCATCGAAATTAAGCAGGTTTTTAAGGTTTTTGGAAAGCAGGCGACACAAAAGTATATTTTTAGAAACCAAGCATTAACAAGGTTAACAGGCATATAGCTTCTGTCACAATCAATGTAGAAAACATAAGTTTAAATTGATCAATGAAGCTGATCGTCAGCCCACTTCCGAACAAACCCGAGTCGTCTACGAGTTTTACCGAACTTCATTATTCTTTTATATTATCATTTCTTTGTTCTTTGTTATTTTAATTTTAATATTTTCGAGATATCAACATCGGATGACAAAATATCTGGCGAAGTAGAGACATACGCATAAAACTTAATATGTCTGAGCCGGATGTAGCAAAGAAAACAAATTTCCGGCACTTGTTCATTTTGGTCGGCGTTATTATCGACGCCATACATTTTTCTTTGCATTCCACGCGACCATAAATGCAATAATTCAAAGCATCACGTTACCTCTACGATGTAGTTGGTAAATGTAAAGAAACGTGACATTGGCCAGTGAGAAGAAGTCTGAGGTACCCCATGTTAGTCAATGTCATTATTGCATCGTCCGTCGTAACACTGTAAAGCTGGTAGAGGAAGACTCCTTCGTTGTTCCAGCGTAAAACGTCTGTGATTGTAAGGGCTTGCACGTCAAAATGGAGCGGAAACAGTGTCGGAATTTCGGACGCATCAGCCCGTATATAATCCAACTCATGGAAGAATAAATAATCCCGATTTTATACGGTGACGCGATCCAGCAAAGTTCGACCATTTTCGCCTCCTTGGCCTTCATCACGGCCCCGGCAACAAATGGCACCCAGCACATTATAAAGGAACACAACGTTAACAGTACTATCAACGTCTTCCCGTTCGACGGTTTCGGCGTGCGCATCTCTTGGTTCCGTTTCCGGTCGGATCGATACACAGCGCACATTACCCGAATAAATAGACCCAAGTTGACAGTTGTACCAAGTAAGAGTATCACAAATAAACTTGCAGCATAGGGCTTGACGAGAACATTTTGCAAGTTACATCCGTCAGGGTCCCTAACGCTTTCTGCGTCATTAACGTTGGGGATCTCGAACGTATTCAGGCCCACAACGGGAATAAACGAGAGCGTGACGTATACACCCCAAAACAGTGCTAACGTCACTTTGATCCGTCTAAAGGTGACGATGGCGCGGAAACGTAATGGATGAATAACGGCGATGTATCTCTCGACGGACATAAGGAGGAGGTTGAACACGGAACTTAGCAGCACCATTAACGTATCCGACGTCTTGAATAGACACGTGTACTTCAAACTCAAATCCACGATTTCGAAAATGGCGTTGAGTATATCTGTCATCACGTTCAAAGAGACGAACACACCGGAAGCAGCCAGGTTACAGATGAGTATGTTGTCGATTGTGCGCATGTGTCGAAATTTGCAAACGCTCAAAATAACTAACGTGTTTCCAACAATGGCCGAAATGCATAAAACCACTTTTAACGACAGATATAAATGTTTCGTTTCACACGGCGTTCTTGGATCAAGGAAGTCCTCTGTAAAGTTCAACCAATGACCAGTTGTTGTGTTATTTTCCGCGGTATATACATCGGTTACCTCCATTTAAGAATAGTTTGTATTACTTTAAGTTTATTCCCGTATGCTTGTGTGGTTCCATTCCATTTGAACGTCAAATTAGAAATGACCGGTAAACAAGCAAATTACTATTGATCTAATAGTCTATCCCTCTGTCTAGAACAGAGTCAACAGACCAATCAGACATCGCAACCTTCTGGTTTGGAGTAAATGTATCCTTGGCAATAATCGATGATGTCTCTTGCTTTGTATGCCATAATGGTTTCAATATTGTCCTGTCATTTGTTTTTGAAAGATAATGCCTATCCTTTCGACACAGCCAATTGAGGGATCATCGCAAGAGTATCGTATATCAATAACAGAATTAAACGACTTTCTATAGTATTACGTTGAACCCTAAAAGAACGTGCTTTTATCCCTGCAACAATTTCCGAATTCAAAGTGATAATTGTCCATTATTCATTTTTGTTTAAGTTTATTTTGATACATACATATTTCAAAGACATTACAGATAAATTCTTCTATCCTCTCTCTCTCGTTCTCTTTCTTTTTTTTCTTGTCTGGTCATTTTTCTTGTCTTCAATGTCGTTTGTTGTAAATATTTTTTGGATGGGTTAGGCTGTCGTTATACCGATACTGTGGATAAGATTTACACTGACAGATGCCAACCATGGACCAGCGCTTTCTACAATCTTTGCAGTTAAGTGTAATTGGAAATTGGATATTCTAGAAGCATCTTAAGAACACTGGACTCATCCATTACTTTTTACCATCTCGTGTTTGATAACAGGTCTGTCTTTCTAAGTATGCTTTTTACGCTATTTACATAGCTATTTACATCAACATAAAAAAACGCAGTTCTATAAGATCAGTTCACGACTTTTTCGTTCGAAAATGCTTAAAAAGTTACGAGTTTTCAATTTGGTCCGGGTCCCGTTGGACGTTTTCACGTATATTTATTTGAAATACAAAATAACAACATTTCAATAAGCTCTATACCAGATTTCAAATTCATCAAACGAAATTAAAAAATATGTATTGCCAAGTTATAAACTGTGGATGAAATTTATATAATAAGAATATTGATTTTCGTGAGAACAATCTATAGGACTGGTTTGCACGCACGAAATATCTTCATTGCTTTATGTGTTAATTTTACTTTTCATTTACCTGGCTTCAGTTTTCTTATTGTAGAGTTTATTTCGAGAGTTCACTGCAAAACTGTAATAAGCAACTCTCCACTTTGAATGGCCTATGTCGTCGTACATTGAACCATTAACCCTTACATTGCTGGGTAATTTTCTAAAATAGATTGTTGTGTCGTCTGCTTTCTAAAACCTTTAATGTCTGCTAAATTGTGATGAGGAAAGATTCTCAGAGTAGCAAACAAGTTAGATCACAGGCCAGTTTCTTGGCGGCTGGCCTAAATCCGACCTGTTTGCATAATCACGAAGTCAGTTCCAGCTCTATAAGGGTTTAATTATTTAATATTGGTAGGGTTTGTATGTGAGTTTGAACTCTCGCTACTATAGACGTGTTAAAACTGGCTATCAATAAATTTAGAAAAAGAATTGAGATAAAACAGGTAAATTCTGGTTTTCTGATAACAACTCCGTCAATTCCGGTTGATTCCGGTACTGCCCCCGATTGTTGTATAACGTAGACCCTGTTAATGGTGAAATATACATGTCTCCTAGGACTAGAAGTTCATACAAGTCCACTTTGGTTCAATACATTGTTGTACAGTCTACAGTTTACGCACATACATACATGTGGGATTTTAGAATTGGTCTCAATCCACACCAGGAACGGACCACAACGATATTCTTTACTAAATGAATCGATAAATACGTGAATAGGGAAACATTAAGTACATCTCATTAACACAAAAGGAGAAAGAATTCGTAAAGGTAAAAGTCTCATTTTATAAAAGTGCTTTCATTTGTTTCATATTGAATGTATGTCAACGCGATTCGTTATGAAGTAAAGAGTTAATGGATAAGCTTTGGAATTCATATTGATCATTTATTCAATGATTGACAACCTTAACAGGGAACATACACCATCAGGAGCAGTATAGTGAAGAAAGAAAACGAGACTTTTATCTACTTTTTAATTCCAGTATTGTCTTATATAATCCATAAACGTTTTAAATGACGGATGATAAAATTGCAAAGTAGGAGCTAGCGTACATCTATAAGGAATTGATAACTATTTAACCGATAACAAATACATGTATATTATCGTGTACATGTATGTGGTTCAAATGAAACATTGAACAATTACATAAGCAAATTGTCGAAAAAAAAAGGTTTCCATTTATCAAAGCAGGGCAGCTCCCTGACTTTTTCCTTAATTAAAATGCTTAATTCTTCTTTAACCCTTTCCCAAACACAAAATTTTGGACTGTCCCAAATTTAAAGAGTTTGCAGACGACATTTCAAAATGTGATGTAATTGAAAAATATTCTTTAGATAGAGCAGAAAATCTTGTGGGAAAAGGAAAAATTGCTCGTCACGGCCAATTTATCCTTTTCCCACAATGTGTTCTAAAGTCGTGTGCAACAAAACAGTCAAATGTCGGTATTGTTTGGGAAAGGGTTAAGAACTATGATACGACTAGAAGAATAACAGTCCCCAATTAAATATATTCTCCTAACATAATGATTAAATAATTATGACCATGTTGAACACACATGTCATTATTCTCCTAAAAGTGTCCAATTAAAAACCATTCCAACGAAGACAGAAACAACATCTCGTTGCGAATATGGATGAAGACTATCTAGACCAAAAGATAAATTGTTCGTTTTAAATAACTTCTTCTTTAATTATTTTTGTTGATACGCTCGTACATGTATGAGGACTGAAATAAACAACTAATCCATTATGATCGGAGACGAAGCAATGCCATCGAGTAAAGTACATTTCAGATTGGGATCGTCAGATCTAACATTGGAACAACAGGGAATACGTCTAAATATCGACTGATATGAAAGCCTTCAGCGTTTTAGTTCTATGTCGCGACATACATGGTTTAACGCAAGACTACAAAGTAATGGATTCACGTTTGGGAGGGACTTGCTACAGTCTTGCATCAAACTGTCGATATAACGCTCCATTATCATCATTTGGGAAGGACTTGCTACAGTCTTGCATCGAACCGTCGATATAACGCTCCATTATCATCGTTTGGGAAGGACTTGCTACAGTCTTGCATCGAACCGTCGATATAACGCTCCATTATCATCGTTTGGGAAGGACTTGCTACAGTCTTGCATCGAACCGTCGATATAACGCTCCATTATCATCGTTTGGGAAGGACTTGCTACAGTCTTGCATCGAACCGTCGATATAACGCTCCATTATCATCGTTTGGGAAGGACTTGCTACAGTCTTGCATCGAACCGTCGATATAACGCTCCATTATCATCGTTTGGGAAGGACTTGCTACAGTCTTGCATCGAACCGTCGATATAACGCTCCATTATCATCCTGAATATCATTCCTCCATGTTTCATTCTTCTTTTGTTACTATATGAACTGTAGACCACTCAAAGAATCATTGTGACAAAGGAATATATTTTCATCGGGAGCATTTTCGCGTTATATTCCAAAGGTTTTAACTCTTTATCACCTGCTGACGACTTTTTTTACTTGAAGTAGACGACGTTAGAAAAGCTTTGAAAACATGTGAAAAAACTTTCAGTTCTGCTGTTGTGTATGTTGATAGATCGAAAAAGCATTGTGACAAGCAATTTCTCCTTTTGCAACAATGCTTTTTGAAAGTCGTCTGCTGCATAACGCAAAAATGTCGCGTTATGTGCTAACGTGTTAACCATTAAGCCCACCGACAAACAGAGAGCTGACGGGGAATATTTTTTTTTTAAACTTAGGGTTAGATAGAGGCATCAAGAAAAATCCCAGTCGACGGGCGATGGTTTAGGTCATTCGGGCCCGTCTACGGCTATTTCTCTGTCGAGTTCTAAACGTAACGCCGTTATAAAGCATCGGTGATCATATACCACCCAAACCGGAAAGTTGATGGTCAACTTATGTGGGGTACACAATGTGGCTTTTATTCGCAAAACTTTGTGACAAAAGCAAAGATACATGTAGCATGTAGCATGGCTTTCTTGTCCGGAAATAAGATGGTGAACATTGGGCATGTGATTCCCCAGTCTGTTCTAGCTTATCGCGAACAACTTCTCATGTATAGCGAGTTGTTACGACAAGAAATGACAAACCAGAAAGTATTTACATCTGCGCATGGTCAGTCACAAAAGAACTCATCATTCTTTTTACTGCTTCATATGCTCACGAAAATGGCCCGTTCTGTTGATCGATATTGAAAATGGAGTTATTTTGATTAAATGCGTTTGATTTCATCAGAACCCTTTAAATCGAATACGCGAAAATGCCAATATTTTAATGCCCAGTCTTCCAAGAAATGGCGAACCTTTTCATGAGACATATGCCACTATTTGACTAGTTTCAGTATCAAAGCGCCCGGTTTTGTTTACGATTGTTTAATATTTGATATTGCTGTTATTTACTGCATAGGCGTAGGAGCGTTTTCAACATGGGGGCAACTTCAGATGAGGACCGGTCTAAGAATAAATGTTCCAAAACTTTTTCATGGCTATTCATGCATTTACAAATTCAAAAACATTATAAGAATTAAAAGAAAGCGTATGAAAATGTTTATCTTTAATAAAAAAAAAAAAAGGATATGCCAGGTCTCGATCTCACGCGGAAATCAAGTGTATTGATCTCAACAAAAAGTAGCAGCGACCAGGCTGTCACAGCCACGTATACAACTATCTCGTACAGTCAAAGAATTTAATTATTGTACAAGCTTTAGCTAACAATTGAAGACAAAATTGACTCCTTAGAACACGTTTTACACCACTGTTTTCGTCAATCAAAACTTCCCGGGTATTTATGTCAGCTGAGTTTTCATTGGATAAACCCGATGTGTTCAGATTGCCATTTGCGATGATGAAGTCAAAAATATTTTGGTTATTGTTCGTAACAAAAGGCGAATTGGTATTAGATAAAGCACAAAAATACACATTTATCTTATTCTGCTGTTAAATTGCGTGCCATTGCCAAAGTATACTCAAATAATATTACCAAATCAGTACATAACACAATATTGATACCACTAGGTTCGCATCTGATTCATTCAAAAATATTCTGATTGTGGATTTCAGAAGGAACTCTCTGAGAATGTAATCCCAAATTGTACTCAGTCATTTCGCCCCTTTTAAATTCATATACAACACTTTGTCGATTTGTTCGTTCGTTCTCAATTCACATCAGAGTTGGTGGATTTGTTTGTTCCTTTCCAATCTATTAACATGAGTTGGTGAATTTATCTGTTCCTTTCTAATTCACATAACTTGCTTGATGGACTTGATCACTTTTTTTTTAATTCACATTTCGTAGTTGGTGAACTTGTTTGTTCCTTTTTAATTCACACACTAGAATTGTTGGATTGGTTCGTTCCTTTTCCATTTATAATCACCAGTCAGTGGTTTATCAAGGAACTACAACCCTTGAAAATATTGATATCAATTTTATCACGATGTTTATTTTTCATGTGGGGTTTAACATTGCTTCAACAATTGTTCAATATTTCGACCCTTTCTTGATTTACCTGTACTAGGCTAGGGCTCTGCCAAAGGACATTCCGCAAAATCATAGGTACCGGTTGGGCTCGAATCTGGAACATCATGTGCTAAGAACGCGCTACCTTAACCACTCGGCCACTGATGAGTGATGACCTTCACCACGGGGGTAACTTCCGCTTTGTAAGACTTCCGCTTAGACCATTACCAAACAATAACGACATTTAACCACTTTGTTGCAGACGACTAAAGAAAACATTGTGGGAAAAGGAGAAATTGCCCGTAACGAGCAATTTCTCCTTTTCCCACAATGTTTTCTACCCTATCAGAAAATCATTTTCCAATTTCATTACATTTTGAAATGTCGTCTGCAAACTCTTTCAATTATGGACAGTCGTAACTTTGGCATTTGGTAAAGGTTAAACAATAGAACATGACACTGACCAATGTGAAGGATTTTCATTGATATATTGGGAGTAGCTTGTTACCATGCCTTTGAATTTATGAATGAATGATGGAAAAACACTGATGTTGACATTGCCTCCCTTGTTTATAGAGGGGGATGGATGCTTATGAATCATCGATAACGTCCTGCCAATGTATTCTAAATTTTAACCCCAATCCATTGAAAAATAGAGTGGAATTGACAACACTTATTGGAAAGCACATGTTTGGATTAGACTCCATTCAGTTTATAGCAGACCAGACATTTGAATGATTAAACGCGTATTTGTCTGTTACAAACAATACGCACTTATGCTGCTCAATTAATCAAACACTTTTTGGTGTTGTTGTTTTATGGGGTTCTTTTTATACAGTCACGCTTTAATCAATAAGTATTATTCATACGATAAATTGCCATCTCATATCACTTTCAAATTGAATGCTTTGATAATCCGTTATTAAGAAGTGTGTTCAAATCATATTTCGTTTACGAATTTTGTCAACAAATTTTTCGTTGTTAAGTTTATTGCTTAATTGGGGTTTTAAATTGTGTCAACAAGATTTCGTTAATACTTTTAAAGAACTATCTCACAGATTGGGATTATGACATTTAAAAACAAATTGGTTTCTACCAATGAAATAACAACATAGATTTCTAAGGCAATATAGGACTTGATTATTGACAGTTTTCTTAACCCATTCATAATCGTTCAGGTACGATGTAGGACATTTATATGACAGTTATAGTAAACAATTTAAATGTCGTTTTTTTTCTCTTCTCTGTAAACAACGATCTCAACTTCAGATAATAGGTAATATTTTTAGAAACCATACTCACGACGGTCTTTGTTCACTGCTATTGTCACGTGCCGCTGGCAACGTGTGCTATGAAGAATGCCTTCATTTATCAATAAATGGGCTTTCCTACAGAAGCACTGACAGGCAGGAAGGCTCAATTCATATCATTCAACGAAATAAGATATTTCAGCAACTGAATACTATAGGACATGAAAACGGACTTTGGTTTAATGACAATGATTGTTAATACCAAGTTCCTACCGTTCATAATGGCAAGAGCACATGTCTTCAATATAGTCACCTTTAAGTTCTGTTCATAGCCGATAAAGTAAGATACATAACAAAATGTGCCATTTGACAAAAATTGGGGTTATTGACACAAAGCGAACAAGTACACATAAGACCATGGTTGATAGCTTTGGATCGTCCAAACCATGCCCAACAACAACGTTGTTAAATATAAGCTCACTCACTACAGAATTAAGCTCTATTTTGTGGTTATTTTTCCAGTCTTATAAGACCTATCCAGAAAAATATAATTTGACAACATATCAAAAAGATGACCTATCATAAGCCAAATATGTTGAGATTGATTCTGAAGTTCAAATCAGTCAATTATCGATAGTCTGAATTTTAGTTCTAGACTATGCACAATGTCAAGTATAGGCCACAGTGTGTTATAGAACCATGATAGTTCATCAAAAATGGATTGACATTATTAAGCGAGTTTTGAATTCTAAATTATAGTTCAATAAATTACTCAATGTCCAATATAGTGTATCAAATAGATAGAAACAGAGCTAAAACGATGTGTTAATTATAGATAGCTAATATGTGTATGTCAATCTGTACATGCGTCACAAATCAAGCTTTATTTTCAAATAACTATAGAAACAGATTGAAGGATCAATACTTACAAGTATGGCGAAATGAATGAACAAACAATAGAAAGTTATTACTATACACTTATTTTAAAACAAACCTGTCACCTGAATTTTATTCAAACTGTGTCGACATTATAAAGTTTAGGAAGAGTCTTTCATCCTTCCGAACATCTGCCCATGCTTTAATGATAGAGAAAGGTAGACAAATGGCTTTACCGCGAGAACTGAGAACGTGTCCCTTCTGTGATCAGATAGAAGATGAATATCATTTTCTTTTCACTTGTACCATATACAACGATCTACGTAAACTGTACATACCAGAAAAATACTACACTTCACCAACTATCTATAAGTTCTACAGTCTTTTATCTTGTAAGAATGAAATTATCATTAGACGTTTAGCAATGTTTATCTTTTATGCAATGACTAAACGAGACTCTCTTTTACAAAGGTGATAAATAGCCTAACCGTTATTTTTCTAATTCTATTAATGGATCTATACTTGTTTTGGTGTATATGTGTTAGTTGATGCATAGCTCATTTTCCTTTGTTTTGTACCATGTCATTTCATGTCACTTTATAACGTTATAATTGTATACATATTAGTCATTCCATGTCATTTTGTAACTGCATATCATGTATTTTTTTATTGTATATGGGCCGGTGGCCTTACTACGTAATTAAAGTTAAAGTTATCCCAGAACTAGTCGATCGGAGGCATATCTCCAAACCCTTCGTTGAATCCGACAAGCCCATCCGCACCCCCATACTCGCCAGCATTTGTAAATTCCCCTGCAGTGTTCAGCCCTCCAAAACGTCCAAGCCTTCTAAGACTGCCGAGTTCACGCAGTCTACCAAGTACTCCGGTCGCACCAAGTCCGCGATTTCCGTCCGGTCTGGTCATACCTCTTCCACCGCCAAGGTAAATGTCTGAAGAAGAAAACAAAACGTTCCATTTTAACCCATTACCAAACAGTATCGACATTTGACCACTTTGTTGCAGACGGCTCTGGAAAACATTGGTGGAAAAGAAGAAATTGCTCGTCACGAGCAATTTCTCCTTTTCCCACAATGTTTTCTGCCCTATCAGAAAACTGTTTTTTATTTCATCACATTTTGAAATGCAGTCTGTAAACTCTTTCAATTTGGGACAGTTGGAAATTTGGCGTTTGGTAAAAGGTTAAGGTAGGCTACATTGAATACACCATTTTGAAACACATTCTTTCATCGGATTACTTCGGTCGTTCTCGTTAAAAATCGGTCGGAACATGAACTATTGGTGTGAATAGTTCCTGCCGAAACCGATTTTTATTGCGAATAGTTTCGGCCCAGACCAACTTATACCGAGATCGACCGAAGTAATCCGACGACCAAATGAGTTTCAAAATGGCGGATGATGAGTATTCTACCTTTAACGCTGGTCAAACAAATGTATTTATTCATTTTGTATATCAGTCGCAATAAACAACAATAACCGTGTGTATGTCATCAAATGTGGCTATCTAATGTATATTTTGCCTTGAGGTTAGAGTAGTAAATTTTAAAATCACAATTTCTCTCTTGGTGTGGGTTCATTGAACATCGCCAAACAACATGTATCTAACCCATACGACAAGTATTTTTTCTACCTTCAAACAGCAGTAACTACAATTAGTGGTAGGAAACAAAGGGGTCATTTCGTGCGTCACTTCTCATTCAAGACATGAACCAACTGTATAAAAAGCTGCTGGAATGTCAAGTCATACTCATAACATTCTTCTACCGGTCTTGTTTGTAATAATGTCAAGAGTTGTTAATTTCGCTTGCGTTCATTGCAAATGAAATAGGAGCTAAATGAAATCGACGGGGCGATATCGAAACAACGTATGGTTTCTTTGTTTTCCTATGGAGACAGATTTTGTCTTAAAGATTTCTCACACATCAGATGAATAGTCGTCCATACGTTACTTTTTCAGCGCATATAGAGCACATGACTATAAAAAAACAACATTTTGTGTATTTTGTGCAACATTGCAAAGATGATATCTCTTTTTAATAGTTAATAATTAACGTCTGTTGCTGCCCCCAATAACTTATTATGGCTTTATTTGACTCACCTGCAGAAAGGCACCATAGAGATTGGTGTGAAATATGAAAACTTGCGAATGACGAACAATGATGGTTACAACCTATTCCACCTCCGTAGGTCTGAATTTAAAACAGCATCAGACAACAAAAATAGCATAAACGAAATAAATTTCCTTAATGATGAAGAAAAAGAGAGAATCATGCCGATTGTCTTTTTTTGTCATACCAATTCCCAAAGACTCTAAATGCGTTAAACAAATGTTTTATGGATTAAAAGGCTAGTCATACCTCCCTCAAACTCCCCGCCATAAAACGTATTTATCGACGGGTTCGGGGCGTTGATGGTGGTCCCGGGCCTCTGTCGAGTTGCCCGTCCCCCGAGGGTCAGCAAGCCCAACCCTAGCCTGGCCAGCAACACTAATGGGTTCCCACCCACCGATGTTACCCAGATGAATGATGCCAGCAGAACGGTAAACAGGCGCACAATATTCATAACTGGAATAGAGAATGGTCCTTATTTTGCTAAGATTTTACATTCTGTCTTTTACTTATAATGCAACAGCTGAGTTAACCGTTTACCAAACGCCAACTTTTCGACTGTTCCAAGTTGGAAAAGTTTGCAGACGACATTTCAAAATGAGATGAAATTTGTAAATAATCTTCTGATAGGGTAGAAAACTAAGTGGGAAAAGGAGAAATTGCTCGTTAAGAGCAATTTCTCCTTTTCCCACCATGTTTTCCAGAGTCGTATGCAACAAACTGGTCAAACGTCGTTATTGTGTGGTAATGGGTTAATCTCAGAGTGAGTCAGACTTTTGATTGCATTCAACGCCTACGACCGATACACAAAATAGAAAAGGTGTAAAAGAACGATAATATGATAAGATATCTGCATTGTAAAATATCAAACAAATAAATTCGTTGAATGACAAAAAGAAATTCGACAAAGCCGCCAGGCTCAACTGTCCATAACTGATTATAACCAGTACTCGCGCCAAATGGGAATTAATGAAAGATTGAGAAGCTGGTTCCGCCTTGCGACCTTTCGTTAATCCACATTTGGCGCGAATTCTGGTTATGATCCAGGAAGCAGATTCGGGAGAGATTAATCTTGGTTGTAAAACATTGTTTCACAATCGATATACAATAAATAAATTTAAACTAAGCTCAAGAGTCCATTCGCACTTGGCTAATCCATGTGGAACCTTCAGTATTCCGTAATGACTGTCTCTCAGGAAGGTCTAAATACACTGGTTGCGGACTTTGAATCAAATATGGGTAATAATGACCTTGTTTTTTCGGTAGTTTTCAGTAAAGACATCTCATGAAAATGAATGAAATAAGGGGGGGGGGGTATAACAATAACTTATACCATAACATGAAGTGACAATATGGTCATTCTATATTTACTGCTTTATATTCTATAGCTATTACAATCATTTTATGTATGTATAGAAACAGTGGATATTGTTTGATGTTACAGTTCCTGGACCTTAATATTCGGTAGATCTCAAAAGCAATGTCACGCTTTTGGGTTAAAATGAATATCATTTCTGCTAATCAGAATAATACAATACAACACAGTATAGTACAATACACAAAATGCTAATCAAATGGCGCATATTACATTTTTCAAACAGACGTCGGTTGGTGGATATGTTCAGCTTTTATGGCAATGTTGTACATTGACATTAAGACATGCATTTAGATCTCTTTCCTAAGGCACTTATAAACGACAAAATAAGATGAGGACTCAGAAAAAGAACCTGTTCCGAGACACCAGCCGACGCATATAACATTTGGCACGTCCTTAAATAACCAAACCACAATTCAATACGCAGATATCCAAATAAGGAAAGTAGAAGAATCATTACTGGAACCTTGACGCTAATTTGGACACGAAGAGAATTCGGAAAGCGTTAGTGTGAATGATTGGGTGTTGACTGTTTGGCTGTATAGTAGAACGTGTTACATATCGGTTTGGGTGCAGCGCAGTGGTAGGGCTCCATTATGGAGTGAACTGAACACTGAATATTGTTAAAACTCTTCACTGGAACCCTCTCTACGTCGGTTCAAATTCCGAAACTTAGCTTTAACGGACAAATAATTCTCGGGATGTCCACCTCTTCTATCTAGCCGGAGAGCATTTAATGAAACAACATAAATGTAAAAGTCCACGGAACAACACACACAAGCACCATAAAGCTTTCAACATAGGCAGAATGTAAAAAACAAAAATGTATCACTTACCGCAAATGTAAACGTCAGCTACAAAATATGAAAGGAAAACCGGGCGGAAAACAGAATTCTAAGACGTCCTTCGTCTTATTTGCCCTGTGTTATTTACGATTTACTAATTTTTACACTCCTATCATTATTTCATGAAGCCCTGGCATACACGATATGTTGATTCTAGCCGTGGAAGCCGAAACTTTATTCGGAACCACCGACCAGCAATCTGATTGGTAGCAATCTGATTGGTCAACTAACGCGTCATAACGACTTAATTATTTCGTTATTACAACTCACTAACTCGAAATAACGAGATAAAAACACGTGAACATGTCACATCTGTACAACCGTAATTGAGGGTAACCTTTCTCAAATACTGTCGTCCAATAACGACGTGATATACTTGCACGTAAATACTTTAAACTTTCCTACTAAATCTTTGCTGTTTGAAAGTCTCATTAAAACTTCTGATTAATTTAAAACAAAAAAATGAATTAAAATAAAGTACGGTTATATTAGGTTTCTTGTGTCCGCTTGCTTCCCTTTTCTACAGCATAACGCTTCACTGAAGATCGTGCAAATATCTTTGTCGTTATTCGACCTTAGATAGACGAACAATGTATTCTATATTTTTGCATTACGTGACTTGACTGCATATGTCATCTTGATTATTTAAGAGAGTGTCATAGGGCGAAGAAATGTTGGCGTAGATCAAGGCTTGAGTAAGGAGATTGAGCAAGCCCGTAGAAATAAACCCAACCCTAATAATCACATAAATAAAGTTGATCCTTGATCCAATTTACGATACTTTGGTTCACCAATTTACGATACTTTGGTTCACCAATTTATGATACTTTGGTTCACCAATTTATGATACTTTGGTTCACCAATTTAATTTATTTCTATTCACAAACAGGTCGCATGAGAGACCATCCAGGAATAGAGACTTTCCGGAAGCACACAGATGACCCTTAGTAAAAGTTGTCGCTAAACATAGTTTGCTCCTAAGGTTCAATAAGTCTCAATGAACATTCCAGTAAGTCTCAATGAACATTCCAGTTTATGATGAGCTAGTAACTGTTTTAGATAGAAGATCAATATTATTTGTGGATGACATCGGTAGAGGGTTCATCTCATAAGACGATGACCACGGGTTCGGTCTTCGTGAGTAGCAAGATCCACTTTACGACCTTACATTCATGCACATTCGGTACACAATCTGGTTTTGTATCAAGGAAGTAAAAAGCGAGAAAGTGATTGATAAATGTTGGAAGATCTTGCTTCATAATCGATGTAAAATGTATTAGTTTAACTTAAATCTATCAATTTCTTCTGCGTTATTGTGCGAAGTCGGAATCAAGTTAAAGTTGCAAAGACACTGATAATCTTTGACATTTTTGCTTTGCTTCTTACATGCAAAATCCCGATATCAACCTTTGTATTACGGCAAATATAGTATCACTGATAGTTTTAAGCTCATTTACTTTGGAAGGAAATGTTGAGTTCGAGTGTATAGTAGTATTCCAAAGAGCTGTACTTGTTAGTTAAACAAGAAACCGCATATAATTGAAACAAGACATGAACGCCATCAAGACTTATCTTAGAAAACAAAACTGCTTCTAGTCAGTTCTATAAACTAATATGGACTAGTATTTTTTAAAATAATAGCGACACAGTCTATGCTCAAAGAAAGACGCGTCATTTTAAAAGCTGAATCTTATAAAGGAGACAATTTCTGGCAATCATTTTCCACTATTATGTATTTTTACTTCATAGTAATTAATATGAAAAAACATCGAAAATATTCTCTCTCTTTATAAACGACTTAGTTTCATTTATTGATAGTAAAAGTAATGGCCGAGGGTTTTTTGTTACAAATGACATAAAAAATCTTAACATTTTAATGTTTGCAGACGATATTTCTAGTTTTGCAGATAGTGTAATACAACTTCAACGGCAAATCAACATTATTGAACAATTTAGTAAAGGAGTTGGTTTGGACGTTAATATAGATGTGACAAAAATAATGTTATTTAGAAATTGAGGTATAATTAAACAAAATGAAAAATGGTTCAATAATGGTTCTGTCATCGATAAAGTATCATGTTACAAATATTTAGGTGTATATTTTACCAGTAAATTATCTTGGTCAAAAACACATTAAATGCTTGTCCAACAGGCTAGAAAAGCAATGAATTGCATTCTTATGCTTCATAGATATATGGGTAACATTTCTACATGTGATATGTTTAAGATATTTGATGCCTCAGTGAAGCCAATTTCGTGCTATGGATCACATATTTGGGGGTATAAATATGTTGATAGGATAGAAAAGGTTCATATAAAGCTCTGTAAAAAACTATGCTTAGTATATTGTAACACATGTGATTTTCTAGCTCTATGTGAATGTGGAAGGTTACCACTATGTATAACATATATTTCGAACGGTGTCAAATACTGGTTGCATGTAGTAAGAATGAATAATAACAGATATCCTAAACAGTGCTATCTCATGTTATTTCGCATGGATGAACCTGGTTAAACTACATGGGCTACATATGTAAAGAATTTTTAATTTTCTTATGGCTTTGGACACGTTTGGATAGTACATGATGTGGGAAATATTGATGAATTTTTAAAGGCTTTCTCTCAAAGAATTAAGGATTGTTATACACAAAAATGGTTTACTGATCTAAATAAGTGACCAAAAGCATTGCACTATAGATATTTTAAAACCATTTTAACTCCAGAATTATACCTTAATACCAACCTGTCCTATATACAAAAAAGAAATTAGCTAATTTTAGGTGTTCATCCCATGATTTAATGGTTGAAAAGGGTAGATATTTAAAGATAGAAAGAGAGCAGAGATTTTGCAAACTTTGTAAACAACTAGACTTTAACATTATTGAGGACGAATATCATTTCTTTTTAGAATGGAAAAGTTACCAACTGCTGCGAAATATGTACTTTGAAAAGTCATGGCTTAGAAATGTAAATCAGCAAACCTTTTATTCTATTTTGGAATGTAATAATAAATCAACTATGTTCAAAGTATCAACATATCTTGTAAAAGCCTTTGAACTAAGACACAATCTAATTGAAGAACTATTGTAATGTATTAATTTGTAGATTGTCACTCTTTTGTATGTATATTTTGTTACTGTATGTTGTACTATGGGCTTATGGCCTCTGTACTTTAATAAACATGTCTCTGTCTATGTCTATGTTAATACGGACATTACTCCTGGGAACGAAAGTGTCTGGAGAAACGAGGCTCGACTAAATAAAACTCTACGTACACATGTGCGTCCAAAATATGTTAACAGTCCCGTTATTTCATATTGTCGCATGTACAAGGCAATCTTATGTACATCCTTGTTCAGTATGTCTGAGAAATCGACTTTATCTTGACAATGATCGTTTGGATTCTATAGGTTGTTAGCAAAACAATTCATGGATGCAATTTTAAGATACACGTCCTCGTGGTTATGACCTTATACACATTGATTTCAAATAGAGAATGGTCATCTCCACAATATGGGAAACCATCAACTAATTTGGAAACATTGTGTCTAAAGCATTTATGACTTTGACATAAACATGTACCCGTTGTTCTTAGCAGTACTGCCAGTTATTTACTTGGAACAAGAATAATTTTCAAGAAGAATCCCTTCTAGCATTGGAACAAAGTAAATAAAACAAATAGGTTGTATTGTGTTTTTAATAAACAGTTTTAATTACTAAAATATTGCATATTAAACAAAGTATAGGGTATAAAAATAGGCTTTACCAAAAAATAAGCCATTAACATAGGCTGGTGTAAATGAACAAGGAAACAAGGAGACAATGAAATGTAAAAAATATCCTTAGTTGACGGATCGCAAGCTTAGCCAATTCCTTGATTAATGAGTTGAAATTGTTTAAATAATCAATCTATACCGGTATAGATAAGATATGAACAGTTTTTTAAGCCTGGGGCTATCTTATTACAAGACGCAATGTCATGTTTTGAAACATTTTCAAGATAGTGCCATATTACATCATGGTTTAAAATCGGTTTTATTAGTTTATTCCGTGTTCGTAGACATACATTTGTTATCATACATAATAGTACTAACAATGACACGTATTCATTTCTAGCAAAACCATGTGTTGTACCCTGTCTTTTGGAATTAATGAACTTGAAGTACTTTGATATTCTCATTTAATACCTACAAGAGTTGTTCCCCTTGTGAACGTTCATGAAATATGTATGGCCATGATGACTGGGGATCTGTCTTTTTAAATTCGTTTAATGATTAAATCCAGGTTTAAAACTAAACATACTGTAGGACAATTCATTATTGCTTTGTTGTTTTTGTCCATTAAACAACTCGTGCATCACTAAATGATACTCATAAAAATACAAATTAATATTAAAGCATACTATTGGAAAGCAGTTATTATAGTTGAAGTGTGCCTGTACTGCTAAACTATGCAATTTCCTTAAACGAACTCTTACCATTCTAGAGTGACCTAACAGTCTATTATATTCGATAACGAACTATTTGACTTTTCATGTAAGGAATTCAAATGCGAATGAAGTGTTAAAACGAGGTCAAATGTTCAAGTAGGTGTACCATCACAAACAGTCGAGTATATATTCACTATGTATCGATTCATCACTTTCTTCATGATACTTGACTTATCTGCTGCAGAATGTTAGACGTTCCACTGTGACAAAATGATGAATTGCTCATCGTGAGTAATTCATCATTTTGTCATAATCGTTTCTAACCATTATCATAAATCACATGTTAAAACCACGAATCTCAAAACAGACAAAAGAATAAAAACATTCATCAGGGGGATACAAAAATAATGATCTGATAAGAGTGATTTGAACAATATAATGCTCGTTTAACAATAAACATATAAACGCATTGTATGTAGTGTTCTCGAAGCATAAATACTAATGATGCAGTTAATGAATATCTATTGCAACTAGTCGCGAAAACAATGGACGATATTGGGGATATCGTATGATTTTATAGACTAGGACCATACCAAAAGTCACTGTATGAAAACGGAACAAGAACCCGACATGATTCAGCTGTTGATTAAAGAAAACGTTGTCATAAAATTCTTAATTCGGTGAGAAATCAATGATTTAGTATCTGTAAATCCTATGAGGCGTGCGCACATAAGAGTTGTTTAATTGGTGCGATTCTAATGGAAAACCACACTATTGAATTACTTGGTAGTTGTTATGTTTGTTATTCAGTTCTACGATATACCCGCTTTTCTCAATTTCTGATTACAGACAATAATTGCATGTGTTTAGTATCTATTTCGAGAGTTTAGGAAACCATTGTAACGAAAAGATAAATGGCACCTTTCTTTCTGGTCACATTGGTATGTCACATTTTTCACAATGGACGATTTCCGACTGTTCTATATAGCTGCTACTGTTTTCTGATTTCACACGTAAAAAAGCCTATATCTAAAAAATATTCTATTGTGAGTTGAGCGATCACCGGGTGTGTTGGTACATTGTGTCACGTCGTATAAGCATATCCAACCATCTTTTCCACTGGTCTATGTGTGGTACATATCAGCAAAACATCGTGTATTGGAGGAACTGAAAAAAGGGGAAATTGTCATTTAACTAAGGTACCAGAAAATAGATACATCTATTTAAACTTTGATAGCACTGCGGCGTGTACAGGTAAGGTTTCCTTTATCATTAATTGGAGCCATTACTACCATTGTTTTCCTTTTAACTATCAGTATATGTTTGGTACGTTGACATCAATTTGTACTTCATATATGTTGTAGATGATGTACCTTGTACAAGTCTAATTAAAAGTATGTTTTGTTCTGTTCTTTTACTGTGCCGTGTTGCTATCAAACCTATCATTCTTCACACCCGAGACAAATACTCTATTTGAATTCCACCAAGAAGCAAGGGGTTATAACAGCTTAAATAAAATGAGTATTATAAATCCTATAACACTACAAGGAGAAATTTTGTTCCTGATAAAACTGGTTATGACCAATTGAACTTGGGTTTGTGACCAGTTGACGACAGATTACATGCACCATTTCAAATCAGCAATGTTTACTCAACTTGGTGACGATAAGTCACATTACTCAAATAATGCGTTTTCAACAATATGGTGTATATAAATGGAAGCTGTGGCTTTTCATGGCAGCTTTTGGTAGAAGTCTTGGATCCATGGCTTGACTAATACGGATATTCTTTTAGCTACTTTTTTTATTTTCATTATTTTCTTTTTTTCTTTTTTTCATGTAAATTGGCGGCTGGTCTTTGATCTAACCTGTTTGCAGCTCTGAGTATCTTTCCTCATCACAATCAGGCAACTATTTAAGGTTTCCGAAAGCAGACGACACAAAATTCTATTTTTAGAAAATTACCCAGCATTCTAAGTGGTATAATTTTAGTCGTACCTCATTTCTGGTGAACTGTGCCACGTCATCGGGACCTCCCGTCTTATCATGTTGTTGTTGGAATATATCTATATCCAAAATAGAATGGTAAATAGAGGATAGTCAACTCCTTTCGATTGATATCACAAATATGTCACGAGAATGGGTTGCTATCAGGTTGAAAAAACGAGTTCGAAGAACGAGTGGGTTGCTATCAGGTTGAAAAAACGAGTTCGAAGAACGAGTTTTTTCTACATGATAGCAACCCATTCAAGTGCCATATGTTTGATATCAATCGAATGGAGTTGATTATTCTACTTGTTTTATTCCACTTCATAAAATCTATTTGCCAAAGTAACTCCATAAACGTTAAATTGAATACAAAATGGGAGGAGCAAAGCAGTTAATAACGCCAATGACGTCATTTAAGCGTCCCATGACGTCATTCAAGCGTATGGATACATTTGAGAATAGAAGCATTTTAGTGTCGTGTGCAAAAGTGCAGCCATGACTTTAATGCAAACTAATGGTAAAAAAGTAGGTCCGTCAAAACTGATATCATCACTAGTGATGATATGACCTTTTGACATCATCACTAGTGACGATATTCACTGTGACAAAACTGAAAATTAATACACTGAGAAATACCTTTATTTCACTGACAGGAATATAAAAAATATCCATTTTTTGAGGGCACGGGTATTTCTTCAAACAAATTTTCCATACACTCAACTATAGCCAAAATAATTCACGGAGCAGTTGTGTATATGAATTAGTGTACTAACACGCGGTGTATGCATACTGACTTTGTTGAGTATTTTACATGTACCCAATCTTAACTCTTTACCACCTGCAGACGATATTTTTCTAATTGAAGCAAACGAAGTGAAATGTGAATGGATTTAAAAAGCATTGTGGAAAAAAGAGAAATTGCTTGTGACAAGAGGTTTCTTCTGTTGCCACAATGCTTTTTGGAAGTCGTATGCTGCAAGGCGCAGCAATGTGGGGTTATGTGGTAAAGTTATGTGGTAATAAGTTATATTCGTTTTTTATCATAGATCATTTCTCTATCTAAGCTACAAATATGTCAACATAACAACTGGAACAGAAAAAGGTTTATTTGTTGTTTCACAGACCTACAGATCAGTGCAATCATTTAAAGTCATGTGGCCAACTGTTTATCCCATGACTGAAAAGACGATACATCTAAATATGCAGAAACAAAAACTGATTTACTTACAAAACATGGCAACAAGCTTGCACATCACGATAATGAAATCTTCCAAATTAATCTTCATGTTCCGACCGCCATACCGCCTCACAATGGATGTCAGTACCATTCGACTCACTGGAAAACCTACAGTGGTAGATTAAAACAATATTTCTTACAAGTTAGGGAATTGCATAAAACTAATATTTACGTTTTCATTAAGACATGATCATATATATTTAAATACACTGTGATAAGTATAGACCTATGCCATTTTAATTGTTATACAGTCTAACTTGTGTTAAGCAGCCACCCTTTTAAGAAGCCAACCTGCCTTAAACAGCCACTACAGAAAGTCCCATTGTTAGATTTATAGTGTAAATCAATTTGTGTTAAGCAGCCAATCTGTCTTAAACAGCCAATTTACTCTGTCCCATAGGCTGGCCTCTTAACACAAGTTTGACTGTAGTAGGGAAAACCGTTTGTGGTACTCAAGTAAGACGAATCACCGACGACCAATGTCTTGACATGCCTCCTTGGTTTCGATGGTACATGTGTTTTAAGACGAATATATTGGAGGAACGCACGAAAGAAACTTGAGGGTCGAGGGTTCAAATACTATGGGAAGCGGGGCCCTCCTTGCGAACTTAACCCTTTCCCAAACAATAACGAGATTTGACCACATTGTTGCAGACGACTTTGGAAAACATTGTAGGAAAAGGAGAAATTTCTCGTGACGAGCAATTTGTCCTTTTCCAACAATGTTTTCTGCCCTATCAGAAGATTATTTTCCAAATTCATCACATTTTTGAATGTCGTCTGCAAACTCTTTAAATTTGGGACAGTCGAAAATTTGTTGTTTTGGAAAGCGGTAAGTAAATCAAAATTTGGTGCTTGTACTGGTTTTCAACTAAAGTAACGATGAAGCAGCATAGGGAGTGATTCCTATAAGTTTTAATAGATTGCTTCACAATCGATGTAGAACGAATACATTTAATCTGAGGAATACATTTTTTACGGAAGTTCTGATAACCAGGAGTTCCGGAGTACCTTATATCTAACCGAGCCATAACTTAATTCATTTTTATGAAACATTTTATTTAAGAGACAATTATAATGCAATTTAGATTATCCATTTAATTATTTATGACTTTGACTCTAGGTCAGAGAGATGCGTTGGACAGATACTGAGCATTTACAATGATTAATCATGTCACAATTGAAACTTTACACGCTCTAATGATCACTTTATTGTTAACTAATTGGTCCCCTAGCCTTAGAAAGACAAAACAATTTTTGTTTCGCAATATTGTTGTATTCAAAGTGATCCCTTGTTACATTGCGGCAACTCTCTTTATTAAAAAGCTAATGGCATTAAACATTGGTTTACAGATTCGTACTGCATATTCCAGCCTAGGGAATTAAATCTAGCACATGGAAGGCGAACGGTTGTGGTGCGTTAAAGCTAACTATAAGCATAACACATTTCACGTCAATTAACGCATAAACTAGTGCTGAGTGCTTTTGTCAAACATATTTAACAGCATCCTTGCTATTCTTAAACACCTTTGCCAGTTAAGAATTCCACCATTGATTATTTGTAAACCGTGGAGTAATCTTCACTAGGGCATTTGTTTGCATTATCGTCGACAAAATAAAAAACAAAAGTTTCTGGTGTTTCTTTTTTCTCCTTTTTGTTTTATTATAACAGTAACCATAACCAAAAGCATATTTCTGTGAAAGGTTTTTATAATGCGTGTTTATCACGGATCGAATGTTAAATTTGTTTACGATCTTATAGTTAGCATATCAATGTCACCTACTTCAAGAATGACATATTCTTAAATATAATCATCTCATTTTGTACAAACAGGTTTAGCGTTGCGTCATTAAATTTTTAATTTTGTATTTGCTTTTCTGTGAAAAGTACATTTTATTTTACTATGTTTTCTATTGTTTTGTAATGTTTGCTATATTTCGTAAATCTACATATTGTAAAGGCCAATGGCAAAGTGTTGCCGACATACCTGCTTTTTGAGATAAATAAATAAATAAAACAGGATTTGGAATGGTGTTATATCTAAAATGTCTACACTTATAGTTATGGCATGTAACCACTTACCTAAGGCATTAAACATGGTTCCAAGTTCTATTGTATCCACTGTCTTAGAGCGGTCTTTGTCAAACTTCTTAAACACAGACTACAACAAACAAAATACATATTATGGTCGAGATAAAGTAAAAAGTCTGCGTTAGATGTCATACTCGTTGAGTCTTTTTCTGGAGGATTATTTAGAACAACTAGGAATTAAGAGCAACCGAATAAAGCTCTTCAGAAATCAATAAATGTGAGATTAATGTCATTCCTTATTATATAATTACATAGTCAGGGTAGTATATAAGTTATCTTTAATTATAAAGCGTTTAATGTATTGAAACAAAAGTAAACAGAACTAGTCCATCTCTGGATTTTGAATGTTCTTAAATATATTCTTCAAATATAATAGCGAAGCAAAGTATGATAGTGTCTACTTTATGTCAGATCTTCCTAGCTAATCAATATATAGTGACATGCAATCCAAATTCTTCACTGGGTTCTAATTTCAGCAATTCTGGCCTTCACACATAAAATGAAGAGTGTTGTACAATAAAAAGAAATTGCCCCATTGTAGCTTAATGGGAAAGCTAATTGCATAGCGAAAACCACCTAAAACGTACGAACAATAATTATGTTCATTTCTTAATCTAAAACATAATCAGCTTTATTTTGACGATGAACAGTTCAAAAAACATAAAGCATTGGTGGAAATAATATTAAGTGCTTGTTTGCCGTGACAACCACCACATTTCGGTGCAAAGTTGTAAATAAGAACCTTTATTCCTTTGTTTCGTCTCTTAATCCATATATATATATTCATTACAAACAATAACAACATTTGACACTTTTTTTGCGGACGACTATGGAAAACACTGTGGAAAAGGTAGAAATTGCTCATGACGACAATGTTTTCTTTTGTACCAGAAGATTACTTTCCAATTTTATCGCATTTTAAAATGTCGTCTGCTAGCTCTTTCAATTTGGAATAGTCGAAAAATTGGCGTTTTTGGTAAAGGGTCAAACCTTTATTGTTGGTACCTTTAGAATTGTCTCGACGAGACGGTTCTGATGAGTGCACAAACAATAGGATTGATGCTAGGGTTGCTTTTAATACCGTGCTCAAATAACTACAACATGTCCGTTTATATAGACCTTTCAACGAGGGTAGCTATATCATATTTGAAGAAGAGCTGTGTCGCCTAACAACAGTCGAGGTGCAAATGTGAAATATGATCTTCAAAATCATGCACTAACCAAATGTATATGTCTATTGGTTATAATATACAGCATGCGGATTTTCTATATACTAACATGCATACTAGGAATAGGTTACATTGATAAATAGATAATAATTTATAAATATTACCGTTTTAAAATGATTTTAGTGTTTAACCTACATTTTCATCCAATGAGAATGCGTCAATTTGAATTTTTTTGTTGGTTTATTTTCCATAAACTACTATTCGAGTGTTCTATCTGGGCTCTATGAGACTATTACTCTGGTATCACGCATGCGCATAAATGTGTAGTTTTAGGCTCCACCTCCAAATCAATGACACGTGTAAGCCTAGCCTACGGTAGCGATTGAAAGATCGCTGTGACGTCGCGGGGGAGAAATAAACACAGAAATAAATAAAAAGGAATTACAATTAACTGGGTATCCTAACATCGTTGAGAAAAAAAGAAACTGAACTATATTAACCTTTTACCCCATTAGGAATAATGTGACGGGTACAAATTGAAAGCATCAACAGACAACACATATATACATTATGAAAAAACACAGTTTCTTTTTGAAATTGAAAAGAAAATATTGTGACAAAAGGAGAAATTGCTCGTTACAAGAAATTTCTTCTTTTGTCACAAGGGCTTCTCAAGTTTTCTGCTGTAGGTGAGGAATAAATTATGGAGTAACGGGTTAAACTCAAAACTACATTGCAATCTACATCACTTGGTAGTGCAGTTTTCTTCTTCCAAATATGGTATGGCAGATTCTTGGCATGCAATTGACAGCCGCGGAAGGCGTGGTTTATGTCGAATTTCAAAATACTGAGCAGCAGTTTTTATGCCATTCGCAGATCATACCCGTAGAGGCGTGGTTTGCCAGCGTCAAATAGAGCGCTCTATGGAAATGTAGGTTAAACACTAAATTGTTTAGAGGCTATATAGTGAAATTTAAACGACATAGAAACCCTGTCAGTCGCTATCGCTCCTTCCTTGGGGTTTCTATATCGTTTAAATTTCACTATCTAGCCTCTAACCTATATATAAAGTTCGATTATGAAACCAACTTGTAAACTGGCCATGATGTTTCGTGATTAAATGCAAAAATGATTACACCCTTTAGTTTAAACAATTGACTAATAAGTACACTAACCACATAGTCTTTCACTTCTTTGAAAACACCTTTAGCCTGTTCCATGGTGAGATAGCCTGTTTTATCTCTCTATATGAAGTGTGTTAAGGTCAAAGTTACACGATATAGTGAGTTGGCAACTCGGGTTACAAACCTTGTAACCACAGAGTATTACGTTACCTTGTCTTATCTGCTTCATACCTTAACCCTTAGAAAGCTGGGTAATTTCCAAAAAAATACCTTTTTGTGTCTTTTCTTTTCCAAAACCTTAAATATCTTCTTAATTTTGTTGAGGAAGGATACTCAGAGTAGCCAACAGGTTAGATCACAGGCAAGCCGCCAATTTACTCGGTGGCTGGCTTGTGATCAAACTTGTTTGCATGAGTGTGAAGTTGGTTTCGGAACTATAAGGGTTAAAGCAAACTGCGCCAATTTTGGCTCCTAAACGACGAGCAAATATGTTCCATACCGTTTCCTGAGATGATACGGTACAGAATCAACATTTAACAGAATAGATAAGTTAGGCCTATAAAAGGAATGTGAATTGACAGTTCTTTGACAATGGAGGATGAGGGATACATCTCATTCCCCCAATTCTAACTGCTTAAGAACTGACATTTCTTAAATTCACCACTTTTATTTCCTTTCTTGGTGATGGTAGCTCGGCTGGCTTATGAACTGTTGGTTGTTTTATCCGGTCTTGAATAGTTTAGTTCGTTGTCCTCCGTTATTGCTTATGATTCAGATATCACAAAAAGAATGAAAAGATTGTTAGTACTATTGTCTTGATACAAACGACAATTGCCACCTCTTGCTATAGACCGGTGGTCGAGTACGTTAAGTTGTCCACACCCAGATACAAGACCTAAACTAACACTCGTTATATGTTTTAGATACATTGAGAGCACATACCTTAGTTCTAATACGCGTGCATCTAATACTAAATAGCAGTAAATTCATGTGCAATTATTTCATTTTTTTATAAAAATAACAATGGGTGAATCGTCAATGTAGATAAGAATTGGTTTGGGGCTTTCAATGTGAACGGTTGATTGCGGACTAAATGTTTCACATGTTAAGCTTGATTCATATTCTTTAGACACCACATGCAATATTAAAACAAATGCTTAAGTATTGAAGCAAAGTATAATAATCCAATGCTTATATTCTAGGTTCTTTATAGGATTTCATTACTTAAAGTATGGGGCATTCAATATCACCATATAACATATGTAGATGTTTATAGCACTAGAACTTAGTGGTTTAACTTTAGGTTACAGTATATCTAGCAGCAATATATGGGCATGTACAAAAACTTTACTATATATCTATATAATGATTATATAGCTGTATGGTTATATATGTCCGGCAGCACAGTGCCTGAAAACCAACCGAGTATATCCGGACTTGATCAAACACTTTAATAGCCTGTTCCGACGAGAGATATCCACTTTTATTCATCTTCCAAAGTAAAGGAAAATCGATATACCAGTGCGTTCACGAAATATCCATCGGACATTTTATATACACCATCTCTATGTGGAATGTTAATTGGTCTATTCTCATAATGATTATGTTCCTTACTCAGACTTTGTTTTCGTTGCTATTGTTCCTTTTCTTTAAAAGAAAACACAGCGTATAGTATTGAATATATACATTAAAGGAAGAAATCATGTCCAATACCTTACTCGCTACGTAGTCTTCATGTTGCAAGCCAAACACGTGGCGATCAACGCATAAGGAATCATGAATTCCTTTGGGTGTAACTATTCACCAATTTTTCAACTCTTTTACATTGAGTATTCGGAGAAGTGAACATCTTTTATTACTCAGAAACTGATGACAGTATGTTTTACAGATCTGGTTTAGAAAGAAAGCATTAAAATCTGATTCCCTAGCATGATTGGTCGACAATTCGATAAGATTATAATAGTATAAAACCTTTTTTCAGATAGACTCAATAGTCAAATATTCTTGCCCAAAGTAAATCTGTTTGAATTTCAAATAACAAAACTGCATAACAAATACATTGTTAGTTTAAACCCAAGTGTGTAGTATTTGGCTAAAGAAGCGCTTCATATAAAGGAATGTTATGGCTGATTTAAATCTGAATGAAATACCAAAGGTTATTTTGATACTGAGGGGCAAGATGTAGATAGGCCAAACTTTGTCAGAAGTGTGCAAACGCAGATTTGAAAACTGATACTTATTGTTCTTCAATTTTAAACCGAGGAACAAAACGGTGTTAGGTGTGTTCGGTTTCAGTTTACGCTGCCAATGTTATACTAATTGTGGTCTATATAATAAAAGGATACGTCCATGAGGGTAACTAGGCTTCTACAGGCCTCCCTGTTGAAGGCAATGGATTCCTTCAGCTCTATAAAGAAAAGAAAACAGAAGCTGTCACAATGGATATATGTAATGATTCATGAAACTAAGTGACATGTCAATCAACATTACAACGTATCGAAAATAAATCTGAAATATTACCCACACTTTGAACACTCTTAAGGAATCTGTTAACGATAGGTATTGTTTGCAAGCATATAACGTTGTTTTCAGTGTCAAATTACACTATGTAAATGGCTTAAGGGAAATATTTACCAAATTCTCGCAATTAAGTTTCGGGCTAGGGTGTTTTCAAAATGTTTGGACTCAAGTATTTGAAGAAGTAGTGGAGAGCCACTGATATACACGATGTACAAATTGCACAAAATTCAGTTTTGAATGCAAAAAAAATGTTTAGACACGTGACAATGTCTCATCTGTCCGTTGGCTACCTTCATGAAATACATCAATAGTTCAATGCAAGACTGTATTAAGTGATAAACAAACATGGATTATTTACAATGGTATTGCATTAAACCTTCGTTATATTAGAACCTTAACTTTTTTTTGTTAAACGTACATCAGAATGTGTTACACTTTCACGTCCAAATATTAAAGATAAAAAGAAAATGAAGGTGTAAAAACATGTATCTTTCTCTTGATTTGCGAAGGTTAAGCTTGAACAATTTATCTAAATGAGATTGCAATTGTTCTTAGGTATAGACGAAGCACCATCAACAGGTCATATATGATTTGAATCATTAAATACACTAAGCTGTAAGTGAATTGGAACCTGTCATGATTTGATTAATATGTAAGTCAAACTGCTGGCAGGATCTTGCAGCATGTATTCCATGTACGACAAATAATTAAGTAGAAATGATACCTTTTCCTGTCGCTTCTAGTAAGAACTGTCGAAGTTCTTTAAAGTCCATTTTCCCATCTTCGCCAGCATGTTTTTGGAATAATACAGATAAGGCATCTTGGCTTGGAGCGACAGGCTACGTAAAAAGAAGGTATGATTTTTTAGAACAAAATTATAGTAAACGTCCAAAGAGTTTTACAATTATTTACTGAAATTTATCAATAAAATGGACAAGATGAATAAGTCTTTTCAACCCACTGATTTTTTTCCTGCGTGATATCGTCATTTCAATGATTGGAAATGACTCTTAGCATACCACAGTAATTTTATTAAACGTCAAAAAGAATGTTAAATGTATTGCAGTGTTACATAATATACATAAGGTGATAGACGGTCGAATGTTTACATGTACATTGTATTATGATAAAGTATCTATAATCCATTTTACCATTTAAGGAATCATCAAAATTCAATTGAGACTGACAAACAAAGAGAGAGCAAAACACAGATAGAAATTTTCAGAAGGCTGAACGTCCGCTTGTTTTATTTTAGAAACGATAGATTGAGCATTAACTATATACGAGCAACTCACCACAGTGGGACTGTTGTTTTCATCCATCACCCTGAAATTAAACAAATCATTGAAATAGGAAATACCATTGTTAGATGTTTGTTTCAGAGCATTTATGGTGAAAGAAATACGTAATCTTTTTCATTTATATGGGTTAATGTGCGAACGCGACCCAAGTGTATTGAACGCATGTTTAAACTGAGTGTATCTTTTGAAAAGAACAACAGTCCAATGTTATAGCTGTATTCAAATAGCTGCCACTGAGGATTTTATTTTTGACTGACCTCATTTCAATAATGAGACATATGGTAAGCAGACAAGCAATCTCTGCTCTTCAATTTTACGAAAGTAATGGAGTCGATCCCACAGTGTAATTGATAAAAGTTTCAATCATCACCTTGTTTGGTTTCATCCTCCTTTATTTGGTAAGACAACGTTGTAAAATTATTTATTTCTAAAAATGTCATGATCATGTGAATGTATATCATGTTATATATGTACATGTTTATGTTATAACGAGAAACTTATAAAAGTCTAAGTTAATATACATCTATCGTTCTATCTACCAATCTATCATCATAGTACAGGTAGGTGTACCTTTATCGTTGACACTTGTTACCTTGGCGGTATGTTCTCTCGATATATTCGTTTATATCAGTGATTATCATAGCTTGGAATATGTATGACAACTACATTTGAAAAACCATTATCTTTGTAATTAAAAATAATGATAAAAAGAAATCTATTGATATAAGCGGTAATCACATCCTCTTATGTGAATGACAACGTACATCTCAAGTACCATCCTCTTTATGAAAAAAAGGACCATGCAAAAGCTCTCATCTCTAAACTTACTCTGATTCTACCTCCTTTTCCGTAAATATTCGTAATAGAAACTCCGCCTCTTTGTGGGGATGAAAGGTGCTGGGTATGATGACGTAGTAGCCCGGTTTGAGTTCGAATCTCGTCAGAACCTCCCGGTAGAACTGGTATTTCCCGGACCTCTCACGCTGTATAAGGGCGCCACGTGGCAGGGATTCCCCGTTCAGTGGTCTTCCACTAGGGTCCCGGATCTGTCATGGAGACAAGCTGTTTAGTTTATTTATTTTATCAACCATTATAGAGCTGGAACCGTCTTCATGCTTATGCAAACAGGTTGGATCACAGGCCAGCCTCCAAGTAAATTGTCGGCTGGCCTGTGATCTAACCTGTTTGCTACTCTTAGTGTCTTTCCTCACCCAAATTAAGCAGATATTTAAGGTTTCTGGAAAGCAGACGACACACAAATCTATTTTTAGAAAATCACCCAGCATACTAAGGGTTAATCCCGTAAGCCGATATTCAGTAAAATTGCCATTCTTATAATTGATAGAAGATTCAAAGATTTAATGCACTTTAAACAATACGTACGTCAGCTTTATATATAGTGATACACTAAAAGGACAATTGTTAATTAATTTGAAATCAATGCAGAAACAAAGAAATTGTAACATTCATTTGAAATATGCATGTATTCTAGAATCCCATGAATTCGCCTTTGATTTGTCTTTTTGTGAAAATCTGTTTGATTGTAACTTTTTAAAATGATTTAACCCTTATAGTGCTGGAACGACTTGGTGATTATGCAAACAGGTTAGATGCAGGCCAGCCGCCAAGAGAATTGGCGACTGGCCTATGATTCAACCAGTTTGCTACTTTGAGTATCTTTCCTCATCAAATTAAGCAGTTATTTAAAGTTTTGGAATGCAGACGACAGAAAAATTATTTTTTAGAAAATTACCCAGCGTTTTAAGGGTTAAAACATCAACAGTTTTTCGTGAAAAGTACAGGTACTTTCCTGCCTTAAGTGACGATGAATTTCAACATTTGGGCCACGTCACGGGAAAAGGGGCACTCGGACATAGCAAACAGTGTAGCCCCAGACCAGCCGCCACGTCACTGACGTGGCGGCTGGTCTGGGGTTACACTGTTTGCCATCTTAGAGGACATCAAGTTCTACCTTTAAATAAATACAAATGATAACTGTCGTGACTAGATGCTGGAATAATAGCGCTAAGAAAGAGCTGAGTCAGCGGTTTTTATTTATGTCCGAGTGCCCCTTTTCGCGTGACGCGGCCCAATTATTAACACATGATGCTTATAGATTCGAGTAAAGAGGTAACCGTACTTCATAAACATCGTATCCTATTGCATTCTCATTGATCGTTTTGCTTGTTTCCTTTTCCATAAGAGAAACGACCATCGTGCATCTTTGTACGTTGTCTTCGGTGTCTGGGTCAATAAGGCGGACCTGGAATTGTGGGTTCTTCCAAAATAAATCTGGGAAATAAAATATACAAAACTTGAGATGAACGTATGAATGAAGTCTTGTATACATGTGCATAGATAATCATAAAGTCGCCTGTGAGTTGTTGTTGATCTTTATGCATATGTCAGTTACATAATGGGTTAGTTCTGTATTATGTTCATATCCATTGTCAATAAATCACAAGTTCAAATTGAAAACAAGTATGCGTTACATCCCTGCTTTAACTCAACTTATTTAAAGCCTTATAGAGGAGTCACTTTGAGCTTTTTATGAATAAAGCTTCTTATGCGTAAAATGTGTTGTCCTCGAAAAATCGGAGAGCATAACCATGTACTTCAAACATTATCATATTAATATGTATAAGGGTTTACTAATATATCACATAATTTCTTCATGCTAGTGTTAAAGGCAAGAAAGCTTGCGTTTGTAAACATTCTGTAACTTTGGTCGTAATAAACAGGGTTTAACCCTTTCCCAAACAATAACGACATTTGACCACTTTGTTGCAGACGACTCTGGAAAACATTGTGGGAAAAGGAGAAATTGCTCATAAGGAGCAATTTCTCCTTTTCCCACAAGGTTTATGCTCTTTCTGAAGAATAATTTTCAATTTCATCACATTTTGAAATGTCGTTTGCAAACTCTTTCAATTTGGGACAGTCGAAAATTTGTTGTTTGGGAAAGGGTTAAGAAACATTGTTTTATAGCAGATAGCAGGTGATGGATGATTTACCTTGGTGGGGCGCGTTTCCACAGCCGCCTGCTGTAACGCCTTTAATCCAGGCGTCATGATACACGGTCACACTCCAGTTACGTTTATTCTGAATGAAAAAACAATGTTAGGTTTATCACTTCATTGGTGTGGGGAGTTTAGCAATTTTAAGTAGAATCTGGTGGCAAATATATTGGCAAAATAAGATCTTGATTCAAAGAAACGTATACAATTATTATCCGAGATCCTTATTTTTCTATGAATCAATACTTATACAGGTCTGAACCAGAACTGTACACTGTAATTAACCTTTACCAAATAGTTATATTGTAACCATTAATAATTATCTGGCTTTGGACGAAGCGATGTCACATACATGTATGTAATTTGCGACTACTGTATGAGCAGAACAAATTATAGTGCTATTTTCAATCAAACTAACACGCACTCAATGAAAATGAATTTACTTTACGTAAATTATGACTTAAGTAGTAACGGAGGGTAGTCGGGGGAACTTTCAACTTCCCATGCTATCCTCGTTTACTACTCACGTTATTGAAACGGTTTTATGATTCTAGGACATATCTATAAGTGAGACGATATTGTATTTGACTTCTGTTTATATCTATTTTCAACAGAATTTCAGATACATTCAGTTAGTCAGCGCACCTGTCCACGGGACATGATTCGTGTTAGATAAACCCATTACCCAACATTAGTGACATTTAACCATTTTGTTGCAGACGACTCCGAAAACATTGTGGGAAAGGAGAAATTGCTCGTAACGATGCTTTCTGTCCCTTCAGAAGACTATTTTCAATTACATTTTGAAATGCCGTCTGCAAACCTTTTCAATTTGAGACAGTCTAAAAATATGGTATTTGGTAAAGGGTTAAAGGACCTGTGTAACTAAGTTGGATACCAATAATAAAATCTTCGCTTTCTCTCTGAGAACTTCATACATAGTGAAGGGCAGTTGTCCAGGGGTAACGCGTCGGTCCGGACACGAGGATCGTGAGTTCGAATCCCATGAGTGGTGGGATCTGCCATGCGATTTTTCATTTTTAAATCTAAGCGCGTACTGGTTATATATTCAGGAAGCAGAATCGATAGTGATGCATTGATTGAGTTGTAAGAACTAATTTCCCAATCGATGTAAAATAAAAGTGTACAAGTAAACTAATTACATACCTTTGCGTTCGCCAACTCTTGGTGAATGGCGTCTGGCTGTAGGTGACACATCTGCACTTCATCAAAATTGTCCAGGAAATCTTCATAAGACATCCTGAATAAGGGAATGATAGGTTACGATATTAAACATCTTAATACACATTCCCACAGAGAGAAAATATTAAAGTGGTCTCGAAAAAATGTTTTTGTTTACAATTGAAGAGAATTAAAATATTCTAGAGCGTCATCCGGATCTTTAATAATCTATATTAACACATACAATCATAAGAACAACCCCGTTCTTCTTATTCAGCTGTTTGAACGCATCAGCAGCAGGGACATGAGAAACAATTATTCGCAAATTCCTTTTTCTTATTTTCACAATGTACCGACAATTCTCTAACCATTAAAACCTGTCGCCCGCTGTTGTTTTCAATTTTTGGCAAAAGAAATCCAAAATGAAGACAAACAGTAGGGAAATATCCGATTGAAGAGGAATTTTTGCTGATCTTTTTATGGAGATAAATATTTTCTCATTAGGACAGTATATGCGCTTTCATTTTCGTTTTCGGCATTATCAGCAACCTGTATGTAGTTGTTATCTATCTTTAGAATCAAGCTTTACCCTTAGAATGCTGGGTGGTTTTCTTAAAATAGAGTTTGGAGTCGTCTGCTTTCCAAAACCTTAAATATCTACTCCATTTTGTAGTGGAAAGATATTCAGGGTAGCAAACAGGTTAAATCACAGGCAAGCCGCCAAACTACATGGCGGGTGGCCTGGATCCAAGCTATTTGCATAAGCATGAAGTCGGTTTCAATACTATAATGGTTAACGTGATCTCTCATTAGAGGGAAATGTTCGATGGAAATAAACACTACAAACTCACCAGAACTCTCCCTCGTCTTCAACAACAATGTTGAGTTTTCTCTTCAGTTCCATTGGTAGATTACGAATTTCAAAAGAACTGGAAAAGTGAAAAAGAGATAGTGAAGTGAAATGGAAATGTGGTTATTTTTCGTGTTCTATACTGAATTCAGATAAACAACATAACCTGCACCAACAGTCGTAGACTCTAGGGCACCATAGTGACAAAAGAGGAAATACTTCTTGACCAGCATTTTTTTCCTTTCTGGTCTAATTGATTTTATTGTGAATAGAAGAGAGCAAGACAATATTTACTTGTATAACTATTTTAATCATATAGTTGCATAGTGAATAATGAAAGAAATTCTCAGTAAATATTCAATATAGGAATATATCAATGTGGAACTTGACGTTGACCTTGTTTATTCATATTTATTTATATGGGATTAACATCATTCAAATCATTTCGGTTATGTAAAAATGAATGACCATTAATGATGGACGACCGCATACTCAACTGCCCATAAGGAATGGTTAAGCCAGGAAGAACCATCGGCATTCCGTAACTCAGTTTGGAAATTACTTCTAATAAAAATTTATATCCCTAACCGACATTTGAACTGATGCGGAGAAGAGAAATGTGATTCAAGTTCTGTACTCTAACCACTAGACCACGGAGGCCCCAACCTTTGACCTTATAAACACTCACTCATCGGACCAGGGTCCTTGCCACTCTTTCTGTCCCCAGGGATTCCGTAGTCTTAATAATCGGACAGACGATCCATGCCATGGTACCTGAAATATACAGATTATATTATATAGATAAATAGAAACATGTTCTATACTCCATGGTCATATACTGTAAAATTGCACCATTAATTAGAACTTGTTGGGCCACCTTTGAAGAATGTCGTATTTATAACCGATTACAAAGTCGCAGTTAACTAACTAATCTTTGACAGCTTTAGATTTAAGGGGACAAGGTTGGAAGAACATAGTCCATTTTTCGTGACCAACATCTTTTCTTGTGGCCAAGTTCTTAATCTCAGTTCTAGATTTTAACCGGCTTCCTTGTATATTTACATTTCAACAAACAGTTGCAGAAGACCTAAGAAAAAGGACTATTTCAAAGCAAACATTTCCCCCTTTTAATAGTGTTTTCTTTTGAATACATAAAGCGCATATGCGTTAACATTTTCTTTCACATGAAGTTCAGAAATAATCTTAAATGAAAGCATGTTTTTGTTCTGCCAATTCCTTTATTTTTAACCATTATAGTTGTGCAAGCCAAAAAAGACAGTTACCACAGACAGGGCCGTTATGCTGTAAGCATGTCCCATATAGAGGCCATTCGATCGTCTTACTTCAGGACGAGTTGCACCTTCGGGTAACTGGAATAAAATCATAAATACGAATGGCTGGAATTAAACATACATTGCGTTAAATAAATGTTTAGCGTTAGACATTAATATTTAAGTCAGTCGGCGTATATTTGATAGTTTCATCGCTTTTTTTTTAATAAAAATGGATGTTGTAACTACAAATACATTTAGAAAATGTGAACATAATACGAAGTGTATTGACGGTCAAGAAATAAAACGAATACTGTCACCAATTAATTCAATGAAAAACTTGATTTTCGCCAAAGCTTACCAAGAGAAAGCCAATGCCACAAGCGCGTGAAACATGAATAGAATTGTGTTATATGTACATATGCATTGTGTTATATGTACACATGCACTGTGTTATATGTACATATGCATTGTGTTATATGTACACATGTATTGTGTTATATGTACATATGTATTGTGTTATATGTACACATGCATTGTGTTATATGTACACATGCAAATCTCACACATATTAATAACCTTTTTCCTGATCTGGAATTTTGCGAGTTCAGCTAATACAAAACATTATCAGACGACGATTGAGAAAGATCTTTCATATTGGGTAGAAAACATTGAAATAAAAGCAAAGAGGGCAGCTCGATAGAGCAATTTCCTCTTTAGGGACCCTAGTACATTATAGATAGATCATCTTTAATTGTTCAACTCTGATAAATATCATGGAATAATTATAGAAAAAGACATCAGATGCAATTTCAATAGTTTCATCTTAACTTTCCCATTTTCTCCCAGTAAATACATTTATCAAAGTGCAAATTAATGAATTCTACAATAGTTGGAATCCAATATCCCATGTAAAGTATCAATTGTCATTTTCTTAACAAAATGCCTCTATCAAATAAACCTACTCGGATATTTCCGTGAGCTGAGAAATACATGTTTTCATTGGATAAACCCTATGAGTTCAGATTGTAAAATGCCTCCTATTGCTTTTACTGGGACAAGTCGAGGGTTCAATGCAAGACTATAGTAAGTGCTTCATAAACATGAAGCACTTACTTTAGTATTGCACTGAACCCACGAAGTCACAAAATACAGTATAAGCGAACATGTTACACGACTTACATATATACTCCCACCAAGCATCGAGTTCATCTGAGAACTTTTCCAAAGGAGATCGTAGAGGTTATGCGGTATTTCTGATCTGTTCCGAAGGTCCACTCGCTCCCCCAGCCCGCCGGTAAAATCGACAAGGGCGTCCGAAAGCTTTCCGCCGTCTAACGCCATGTATGACCCCCGTAGCCTGGAATGATAGGTGAACATCTGTCATAACACAACAAAGATGTATGTGTTGCTCTTACAAGGCCGTGACAAAATATTTCAGTTGTATTACTGCTTTTATTAGATTTGCCTGTACAAGGATATCCCTTTAAGGATGTTTCTGAAGGCTATTTGTTAAAACTGTTCCCGAAGAGTCCAAGCCTAATACTAATGAATCCAAGGAACGCTATATTATGACTGAAAAACTGCGTATAGGAAAGGGGCCGTATCACCAAGATAACTTAAGTTTTAGTACAGTTGTTGATAATACTTAAGTTTAAGGAAATTATTTTTTATCCGAGTGATATTATTTCAAGATTGTCAACTTGGTGATACGGCTACATACATAAAAGATACTGGGACAAGATGACAAACAGACAATACGTACTTGGCATAGGCTTTCTCCATGAGAGCTCCCCAGAACTCGTCCTTATGTTCGTCGTTCTGACAGAAGATCAGGCGATGTCCGTCTGTTGGCAGATAATCGTCAATTATCACCTCTTTCCATTTACCGTACCACCAGAAGTTGAAATGGAAAATACCTGGAACGGGTTGTAAAATATTTCGTGATTGTCCAAATGAGTTAATTTTCTGAATAAGAGCAAGTGTTTGTTTTTTTCAAGATGTGATGTAAAACCACACTTATAACATAGAAACTGGTTTAAGTATGAAGTCTACCATTTTAAGTTTTATGAAAAACAACATCAATGAGCATCTATCGTATTCTTGTTTTGCTTTTGTGTTGGTTTGTGTTGTGCTTTAATGTTGTTTGCTTCTTTTTCATTCCTATTAACCTGAACATTTGATCGCCATTGCATACTTTAAGAATTATAACACTTACCGGCATAGCCTGTCGGGTCAAACCCCTGGTCAAAGGGGACAACTCGTTCAAACTGTTTCCTCGGTCCGTTTACTAACAAGGATGCAGCAGCAACATACCAACAATTACCTGGATAAAATTAATTGGCGTAATCAGTGTCATTCATTCATTTACGACTCTTATATACATATCTTATATCTTATATATATATCACTCGCGGTCATCTTTGTTACTAAAGATAGAATTTCTTAAACCCCTTTCTTATCATTATCAAATTTTGATAAACCTGCTGCAAACGTTATCAAATGATTTTTAAAATTTTATTCTCATTCCCTTTTATATCTTCTTCTTCTTCTTTTTTCTTCAAAATCTATTTTAAAAAATGATGGCATATGAAATATAAAATACGCTTTGCGAGCCTATTGATTTGATAAGTCAAAATTCTTTGAAAGATAGCTATTCACGAATAGAATAGAGTTCCGTTCAACGTGAATATAGATGAACAAAAGCTTCATGAGAAGAATGTGAACACATGTGTTAGAGGGTAATAAAACTAATTATGATAAGATACTCCCTCGGTCGGTCAACCTCCCAAAAGTATGTAAGGTTGATATGGTAATGTACAATGTCGTTAAACGAGTCGTCTCGAAAGGAGTTTCTGTGTCATTAGCGTATATAGGACAGCGTGAAACGTGTTTAAAGGGACTATCTCAAAGGTGTTTTTTTTTTCATTTTTTATATAAAATTGCGTTCTACCGATCAAATGACATAAAAGGTGTCTAAAGTAACATAAGACTAGATTATTGACAACTTTTCAAACCCGTTTTAATCGTACAAAAAATATCAAGATCATTTGTATTACAGATTTCACAACCCGTTTAGACGGGTTTATTTCGTTAACAGCGAGCTAAACTTAGAAAAAAGAGGTGCTATTTTTAGAAACCATTTTCACGTGGGTCTTTTGAAACGTTTTAATGCTCTTGTCACTTGACGTTGGCAAGGTTCGCAATAAGATTCCTTTCCCAAACAACACATTTTCGACTGTCCCAAATTGAAAGAGTTTGCAGACGACATTTCAAAATGTGTTGAAATTGGGCAATAATATTCTGATAGGGCAGAAAACATTGTGGGAAAAGGAAAAATTGCTCGTTACGAGCAATTTCTCCTTTACCTACAATGTTTTCCAAAGTCGTCTGCCACAAAGTGGTCAAATGTCGATATTGTTTGGGAAAGGGTTGATAAACCATCCTTCCCATAGAAGTGCTGGCAGGCGCGAATGTTCACTTCATATATTTGACAGAATCACGGGGTTTCAGCAACTAAGAAGTAAAGAAATTGAAAATTGTCTTTGGTAAAGTGATAATGATTGTTACGATCAAATGCGTATCGTTCAATCCTGCCCGAGCACTAATCTCTGCGTTGGACCCTTTAACCTTTTACCAAACGCCACATTTTCGACTGTCCCAAATGGAAAGAGTTTGCAGACGACATTTCAAAATATGTTGAAATTGGGGAAAAAATCTTCTGATAGGGCAGAAAACATTGTGGGAAAAGGAAAAATTGCTCGTTACGAGCAATTACTCCTTTTCCCACAATGTTTTCTAAAGTCGTCTGCCACAAAGTGGCATTTGATGCATTGATGCAAAATTCTTGGCGGCTGGCCTGGATCTTACCTGTTTGCAGAAGCATGAAGTCGGTTCCAGCAATATATGGGTTAATATGCTGATCCGAAGCAAGAATACACACAGACGCTTTCCCCAGTGTACATGGTTCGTTAGGAACTGGGTATATATATGAACTTACCGAGTCTTCCTTGGTCCAAATCCGACCTGGTTGCTGACTCTGACACGAACTTTGGATTTTTTACAATGTCCTGAAATAGAAAATGAGCTTTAAGTGGTTAACCATATATCATTTCCATACAATAAGCACTATAACGAACTAGATAAGGAATAAGTTGTTTAAAAAAGAATTGCTTCAAATGGCCACCTTTTTCCTTTATTACATTGGGGTTATGTTACAGTGTTGTTTAAGCGTTAGTCCTAATAATAGTGGATATAGTGAACCCTCGTTTATCCGGACACCGATTATCCGGATGTCTCGCAATCCGAACAAAATTGTAAGGGAACGGAATTATTGGACCAGTTTATTGCAGACGACTTTTGAAAACATTGTGGGTAAAGGAGAAATTGCTCGTGACGAGCAATTTCTCCTTTACCCACAATGTTTTCTGCCATATCAGAAGATTATCTTTGAATTTCATCACGTTTTGATATGTCTTCTGCAAACTCTTTCAATTTGGGACGGACGACAATTTGAACATGCTCTGCTTCATCAGTCCGGATTATTCGGTAAACCGGACATTTTGTTGGGAACGGACGTGTTCGGAAAAACGAGGGTTCACTGTATAAATTCTCGAGAGAGGTCCCGACATTATAATACAAACAATGCATTAGGCCTAAAAAAACGACCCTACCTAGCATTTAGGTTTTATTTGACCATTGGAAGAAAAAATCAATTGCCGCCATATTTTTAACATATCCATTTGAAACTTCTCCCGCATTTCCGAAAGGCCAGTTTACGATTTGAATTCGACATACGTATGTTCATTCGTATCTTCTATCGCCGCTTAAATTCGACAACTTCTGAAAATGCATTTTGATGTGTCAGAAAACAGTTCTATACTGTTTAACTATTTTCTTTAAAAAGAAATATGCATGTTAAAGTGAAGCTCAAAATTTAAAAAAAAATCCCTACCTACCCTATATACTGATTTTGAAGATGTAACCCTAAACAAACAATTTATTTTTAAGGCCTTATTGCTATTTCTTTATGATTGTTGCTTGTCCTATGATTGCTTTAAATTTCATCTTTTATATCATTCCGTTAAGTGCATGGGTTAATGTGTTGTGAACGTTGTTAGTTATCTAATGTTTACAAAGTTTCATTGGACTGTAAGGGTAAACATGTTATACATTTGTAAATGTTTATCTACACCTTGTGCGCGAACTACCCAGTTTCTTTTCGTGAAAGGATATGAAACCTTCGTAGAAACACTCCCTGATTTGCATTACGCATATCAAGTCTTTTTGAATCTTTGTCCGTTTTCTTGCATGAATTAAGTAGTCACAACCATTGGTCATAGACGACGAAATCATGTCAAATTGACATCGTAAAACTTCCGGGGAGTATTTGTCGGACAACGGATTCACAACGGATCGCAGTGATCCTGGGGTAGAGCATCAGCCTCAGGACACGATGGTCATAGGTTCGAACACCGCGAGTAGCGGAATCCACCTTGCAAACTTTATTAATTTACCTGCGGCACAATAACTTATCTAAGTCGTAAAAACTCATTCAGATTAATTCATATATGCCTTAATACCGAGCCTGGGACCTGGGACAGATTCGTATTCACTATTACTGTCTGAGTTATTGGTGATTGTCAAATTGTCACAATAGCGTGTAAGATAATGCGTGTAAACGAGCACAGGGAAAGACGTACAAGGATCACCAGATAACCCTTACATCCATCCAATGCGTTCTTGAAAACATGTCAACAGGTAAACACCATTATTGTATATAGTAGAATAATAATCAACATTTATTTTTCCGGTGCCTAAAACATTATTACTATATACACAGGGACTCGTACTTAGGATTATTTGGTAACTTTGGGGGCTCTCACTCATATAAAACTCTTAGTTTTATATTCATTCTATTTTGGCTTTTAATTCCAGGGGAACTTTACCCCCAAGTATATAATACTCAGATATTCAATCTTAACATGTTTTATTATAACTTATGATAGCTTCTCTGTAAGCGTTCAGAGTCTAGCCTATCCGTTTTAAAGCTTCTCTTGACACTCAGAGTCTAGCGTCTCAGCTTCTCGGTCGACACTCCGAGTCTAGCTCATAGGCCCCTCTCAAATTGTATGCATGCCAGACATTCCATTACCAGAACGAGGCTAGGTGAGCAAACACACTGATCAGTAGTATATATAATGGCTATATTCAAGTCTAGCGCTAGGCATTGTTGTGTACCGGGCTGTGTTTCTGATGATAGATATGATCAGCACATTACTTTTCATGAATTTCTCAAAAAGGAACAACTTAGAAAACAATGGATTATAAAGAAATGAAGAGACGAAGGACCCTTTTTTAAGGTAAGACTCTTTATTGCTTTACAGGTGTAAGGAGTATTCCTTGCACATTTGTAACAGAAACAATTAGCAGAAAGTTTGTTTATAAAGCAGATACAATTAATATGTGCTGTGTTTTTAATGTAAATAATTATTGACCATATATATATATATCAAAGTCATGATTAAAACCTGGTATTACACTTCTTGAAATACAGATCAAGTGCTAGTTATCATAATACCGTGTTTATCCCAATTAACTCTTTCAGATAACAGACTCCACTGTTGTATGCTCCAACCACTTTGAGAAGCAAGATTATAAATGGACACCTCTTAGAAAAACTCTTAAGCCAGGAACTGTACCCTCTGTTTTCAACTGGACTCCCAAAAAAGAACCAAGAAGACTCCTGAAGAGGAAACTGTTAGCCCCAACTTTGGAGTTAGTCCAGCAACCAGCATAGGTGAGTTCGGTCTCATTATGTAGCATTGTATTTACATATATGACAATATTACAATTACACAGCCGGTAAAGACATGCAACATTGAAATTCACTTACAAAAGAAATTAAAAAATATACAGTTCCCCAAAACATTTTTTATCATTTTCATTTGCAGAGATGTTGAGTCTCCAGAAACAGAATGCGTCATGACAGCCCAGACTCCAGAGTCTATGGAAACAGGCAAAACAAAAGAAGTAAATTATAAAGAACTTTATGAACAAAAGCAGAAGGAATGTGAAGACCTAAAGCAACAAATTGCTTTTGACAGATTTGGATTAATAAGATTTTCAAAAGACAACACTTTAATCAGTTTTTATACAGGTTTCAGTTCATATTCTACATTCATTGCATTTTTCAATTGCATCACGCCAACTGCTCAAAATATGCAAAGTGCATATTATAAGAGAAGTGATACAGTTACTCTTATTGGAAGAAATAGATCTTTGTTGCTTATAGATGAATGTTTTATGTTTCTGTGCAGACTGGGGGAGGTTTACTTAAACAAGACTTAGCTGACCGTTTCAATTGTTCTGTAGCTAAGCAACACATCTGGACTTTCCACAAATTGAACCTGGAAATACAGTAAACAGTAACGAGAGTAATGGTAGTTAAAAACATAAATGACAACAAAGATAATAAGACATTGTAGAGGCGTACCTGTTAAGAATTTCTATTTAGGCGTTATATATGGTTGGCAATGCATTTTGGCATACTGCATGTAGAAGCTGTTTGGATCAAGATTGTGCGAAAGTTGAACTGTAATTATATATTTAGTAAATGTATGAATGATCTATATGGTTGTAATAAGTATCTTATGTTTTTAAAAAATGTAATTAAATTGACTTACAGTCATTCGGTTTGGTGTTTCATTTTTTTTTTCTGTGAATGGTAGCATTTCCCCGTTACAGTTGGCTTGTCCTCAGTCATTTTTACTGAAATGTTCAGAGAATTTATTAAGATAAATACGGTAATTCTTGTGTGGGAGAGTCTGCATTCCTTGCTAATTAATTTACGACAAGGTCAGCGTGGGGTCAGTCAGAGGATGTGTATTGGATACAGATAAGCCCTCATGAACTTAAACATAAAGTATTTAGATTTCGGACAGATAAAAATCATTAACACTTTATGGCCCCAGTGGAACCAGTATTCTCACTACAGGTGGTGTTGTAATAAATTACATCACATGGGCAAACACTGGTTGTATAATATAAAATATACACAAGATACGTGTTGAATTGAAACCGAAAGTATGTTATGGTAAATATCTAAAAACAACTAAACTGCTTACCTGACAATTCATGGATGTAGCTTTCACTAAAATATTTAAATCCTCTGTCAATTGTTTTTGGTCCTGATGACTTTTTATGAGATTTTATGTAACATTCAACTGAAGCAAAGGTTAATGATGGTATTAAATCCTCATCTCTGGAACTATAGTCAGCTATGTCTGTAGTGTAAACAACGCGTGTTTGCTCACCTGGCCTCGTTCTGGGAAATCTATTAATATTCATGAGGTTAAATTAAGAATGGTCTATAACATCATACTAAGCTTTTCTGGGTGTCGGGAGTCTAGCTCGCGCTTCTCTGGGTGTCGGGAGTCTAGCTCGCCTCAACTGTTACTAAGCTTCTCCGGGCGCTCAGAGTCTAGCTTGCCTTAATTCCTACTAGCTTCTCGGAGCGCTCAGAGTCTAGCTCGATAGTCTCAACTTGGTAATAGCTTCTCTTGCTGCTCAGAGTGTAGTTCAGCTGCTTTGGGTACGCAAGAGCCTAGCAAATTTTTATCAAATAATTTTTCTAGTGAGTAGCCCCTGAAATGCCAAATATTATATAATGCTGTAAATATGTTCTGTTTATTACAAACTACATATATCCTTGATCAATTATATATCATAAACTGTTAGTATTGTCTTGTTGTATATAAATTGGTGGGGTAATAGAAATGTATACAGGGTGCCCTTTATGTATATATCGAGGGTTCAGTGCAATACTATAGTAAGTGCTGCATGTATGTGCAGCACTTACAATAGCCTTGCGTTGAACCCTCGATATTTAGCCATAAACCCCCAAAGAATCATAACCGCGAGTCACTATGACTAAGTAAATCATATTACGGTCATAATGTTTTAGGCACCTATCATGTTGATTATTTGTTTCCTATTGATATATTGATGGTGTTTGCATGTTAACATGTTTACAATTTATAGTCAAGTATAATTTTCGAAATATGATGATTTGTGATCCGGTGTATATATGGTTTTTACTTGTTTTTAAAATGGAATTGTAAAGGGTGTGGTTGAAGGGTCGAGGGAATGCAGATGTTAGGACTATCATACGCCCTTTACACGTGTGAATAAGGAAGTACTGGTTGTGATACAGGAAGGAGAAACGAGAGTAAATAATCTAAGTTGTAAGAACCGGTTTCACAGTCGATGTAAAATGAATAAGTTTTACCCTTATAGTACTGGAACCGACTTCATCCGTATACAAACAGGTTAGATCACAGGCCATCCGCCAAGTAAATTGGCGGCTGGTCTGTGGTCTAACCTGTTTGCTACTCTTAGTATCTTTCCTCATCAGAATTGAGCAGATATTTAAAGTTTTGGAAAGCAGACGACACAAAAAACTATTTTTATAACATTACCAAGCACTCTAAAGGTTAAATTAAAGACCCAAAGAAGACACACAAGGATTTTACAATAAGTTACCAAACACACACTCTCTATCACTATCTCAAATGTCAAACAGATAAAAACGTTATATCTAGGACGTACATGCGTGACACATCTTTACTGTCATCTACATATTTATGAGTAATGTCCCATAATGGTAGTTTTTTTATGGCAAAGTTGAGCGCTCTGGATATCACTTAGATCTTTTTATGTATTCTTTACCTTTTTTGTCGTACTGAGTTAAACGTCACCATGGTATAGTGGTAACAACGTCCGCATAGGGACGGGGTGGTCGAAGGCTCAAGCCCCACGGGAGGCGATTGACTGGAAAAAGTTTCTCGCGGACTTAAATTAATGGTTATCTTCTATGGTTATTCGCTTGGCGCCTGGCATAGTGATATAAGTTGGGAGGTACTTGGTATGATCAGTGAAAAGTGTCTCATAAGCCAAGCAATTTCTTCTTTAGTCACATTGGTTTCTGCGCCATATCGTTAAGTATATGATTTGTTCATACGTTGTTGGTCATCTGTCTTTGCCTCATTGAACAAGCCAGTTTAACTTCTCACGCCTTGAAACTAAAATCACTCATTTCCCATTACTTTACTCTCTCAGCCACATTAAAGGATTTTCGTGTGTTTCCCTCTTTCCGAAAATAGAATAATCAGGAAGATATCGGGTTGAGTGAGGTATTACGAGATAAGTCGCCAAGTATCATATTCCCTTTCTGATACATCTATTTGAGCAGTAGAGAAAATACGTGTAGTTAGCCATTTTCGTTAGCAAACGCCTTTAAATGCTTTCTTTTTATAGCAGTTGTCAAGTAGTAATGTAAGAACGGATTCATCTAAATTAGGCGAAAGGCTTTGCATGATACAATAAGGGTCTATTTAAACAATCATTACGTTAACGCTCGAAAGTAAGAATTGGAAGAAATAGAGAATAGATGGTTGGTGTCGTGAATCGGAAATGTTATCGAGCAAGGTTTAGGAATATTATCCGGTAAGCCGAAGGCGAAACGGATAATAATCCGAAGCCGAGCCCGATAACTTTTCCCATTCAAAGACACCAACCATCTATTCTATTTATCCTGTTACCTTTATGTATTCTTTCAAACAAACAAGATGTCAATAAAACACGAGAAAAAAGGAAAAAATAAGTAGAGAATGATGTAAACATGACGTCATGTCGTTCTTATGACGTCATGGTTTGTCGCGTGGATGTGTTGTATGGTTAGTGCCGGATATCACAAATGTTATACGGCACCTTGTTATCGGTCCCAAAATGACACTAGTGACAGGATAAATCTATTTTTATATGTAGTACTGTACTCGTGTCACAATCATTTGTACAAGTGTGTCGCATATCGTACATTAAAAGGAGTTCATGTTGAAGAATTATCCTGTAAAGGAGTTATGTTTTGACCTATCTATTCAGATTTGGTCGTTTTAATGCACCACAGTATACATAAAGTTGTCTGCAAGATATACGAAATAAACAATGTTTCAATCGTATTAATCGTGAATTGACCATACACGTGTTTTCTGTCTGTTGTCGATTTATAAATCACGACGAAATGTATATATCTACGACTGGTGTCTACACAGGAAACTTGCAAAGGTGAACTACATGTATCGCCGCGATTAAAACTGAAAGAAAAACGTTGAAACGTTTCAACTCGTCCCCCGACCAAAGAAAAACCCCAAATACTTACGATTGGCCGCTTCCATTCTATTCGTCGTACCGGAATATCTCGGGTCAAAGGTCCTGTTCCCGTAATGGATTTTATATCTGGCGGGAAATCATCGTCCACGAACAGGGATCTACTTTCTACGAGGTGCTTCCGCAGGGCGTAAAACTCCGAAATATTCCTACTCGACATCCTCGTCTATTTATAGCGCAGGTAAACTGGCGATCGATTTTCCCTCCGACCACTTCCTGTGTACATGTTATTTATTGAAGGTTATTTGGTTTAACCCTTTACCAAACACTAACAGTATTTGATCAGTTTGTTGCAGACGACTCTGGAAAACAAAATGGGAAAAGGAGAAATTGCTCGTGACGAGCAATTTCTCCTCTTCCCACAATGTTTTTACTCGATCAAAAGATTACTTTCAATTCCATCACACTTTGAAATGTCGTCTGCAAACTCTTTCAATTTGGGACAGTCGACAATTTGGCGTTTGGTAAAGGGTCAATGGTATCGGTTAAATGTTTATGTATTTGTTAAACTTGTCAAACTCGAAACAATATTAATTTTACAGCACAACAATGTTCTCGTATTGGCGACGACGTTTTATCGTCTGCTTATTACGCTGCTGTTATACACTCATACGTCGACATTGATCATTAGATTAGGTATTCGATAGGACAGGTAAATAGCGTTTGTATAAAGTAAAAATCAAAGTCGGCGAAGCATTTAACAGTATAACTTCGCCCTACATATCTTTGTGAAATCCTTTTCATTGTGTGTTCAAGTTACTCGGCTAGAACAGCTTTGTTGTATTATTTAGTACTTAGTATATCAGGCGGGCTCTGCTAAATCTATAATGATGCCTCTTGTTCAACAAAGTATATGTATACAAGACAGAGGTACAGTCTTCTTGGTTAGATACCTGCACTGCAAGACTTGATTACTAATGCAGATGCTGAAATCAGCCATAATTGCCCACCCAAGAAGTGCTACAAAAGTGATCCCTTTGTTACTTTATTCTTCCTAAGAACCATTACTGTGGGTACTTGGATCATATTACTTAACCCTTTCCCAAACGCCAAGATTGCGACTGTCCCAAATTGAAATAGGTTGTAGACGACATTTCAAAATCGGATTAAATTGAAAAATACCCTTCTGATAGGGTAGAAAACATTGTGAGAAAAGGAAAAATTGCTCTTCACGAGCAATTTCTCCTTTTCCCACAATGTTTTCCAGACTGGTCTGCAACAAAGTGGTTAAATATCGTTATTGTTTGGTAATTGGAAAAATGGTCTCGAAGAGACGATTATAATCAATTTCAAAAAATGCAGTAGTTTAGTAAGTGGTTTTGAAATCAGGTGTACTGATGAATTCCCCAATTCCAAATTCAATTGAATAATTCCCCTCATTTTGTTTTTGTGAATGGTTCAAATTGGAAGCAACATCGGAAGATAAGCATTAAGTAAAAATGTATGCGTTTCTCTCACTGTATTTGACCGAAACCATTGTGACTATAGTATAAATGGTTCACGATATCGTGACAAAATTTGCCTAATTCGCACTGTGTTTTCATTCGTCTGCTAAATACTTTGAAATACCTTAATGTGAGGTAAATAGTTCACACAGGTATATTGACACAGTCTTTATTTAGAATAATCAACATGCGTGACACATTGAAAGTGTACAAATCGTACAGAGTTAACAAAAGAGAGGTAAATCAGCACTTTTTGGTAGCATAAAATCCAGCAATTATTCCAATATGAACAAACACTTTAACACACTTATAAAATATATATTAACCTGTAATATAGTTAGCTTATCCTACACTACTTTCACTTCAAATCCATGTGTTGAATAACCAAAACACTGCAGTCGGAAAATCGATAAAGTAGGCGGGTTTTTGTCATAAAAAGTATGTATAGGCTGAAATAGCCTGGATGTTCTAAATAACATCTGTAAGGTGTACTGATTCAGTCATGGTTGAGGAAGTAATATATTCCATTGTGTAGCTTTACTGCATAGTTAGCCAGCTGGGTTTTCCATACATACAAATATCTTATTTGTCGAGACGATATAACAGGTTTATATCCATTCCCTTATTTCATATCAATATGCATGGGTTTAACATCGCATCAATATGATTTTAGTTATGGTATGATGCCTGATTCATAGGGCTGGAGGAGAAAACAAAAGCTGTCTGTCTGCAAGGGCTGCTCAATTCGTATTTAACCATTGACATTCCATAAGGCAGCCGAAAGACTACCGCTCAGGTCAATCTAAATGCCGGAACCGGAATGATTAAAAGCTCTGCATACACCACAGGTACTTGAAACAATCTTCGATAATATCCCAATATATGCACTATATACTTTATAAGTATATAGTGCATTTATTGGGATTTTTCGAAGATTGTTTCAAGCACCTGTGGTATACACTAACAACTAGGGCATGGAGGCACTAAACCTCCTTTTGAAGATTCGACGCATGTTTCTACTGAAAGTAACAGAAGACATCAATTACAAAGTATGTGTAATATTATATGTCCTGTTGTGATATTGAGTGAAACTTCTTGTGATAAAACGGGACATTGCTATGCCTCATGCTGGTTTCTTAGGTTGCATGTTTAATCAACCGAGCATATCTAGAACTCTCAATGACACATTTACAATCGATCAGTGTCAAAACACTGCTATCCCATAGCTCTATAGATCGGTGAAAACATACATTGCGCGTAATTGTAAATTATTGTACAGAGACATCTATACATGTAAATAGAACATGTAGATTTTGTTGGGAAAAAAAGCATCAAGAAGGACAAAAATGGCAAAGATAAGAAATTTTGGAGATTGAGGTACAAGATGATGTGTTTATCTTTAGCATAGTGTGTTTTCTTGCAAACCGTTTCTTCATTTATGAATGTCCGTAACGGTTGTTTATCACCAGCGGCGCGCTTCAAAGAGCTAAGAGGAAGGAATATTACTACTGTGTCAGCATTCTCCTAGGCAGTGATCTCCCTTTTCATTTTGGTAAGGAGCTCTCTGCTTTCACAGAAAGGAATTCTTCCAGAACTGAAAAACTATAATTTTTTCATTGTAAATTTTGAATCGAAATCAGAATACAGCATTTTTTTTAAACAATTTTAGAAGTTAGACTTTATTGGCCCAATCATTGCATAAAAGTAATGGCAAAATGTATTTATATGTAAAAAGCTGACAGAAGGTGCTTAAGTCGTTCTCAAACCAGTTTGTAGCCTTATTTCTTTCCTTGTTTGCAACAATGTTTTACAGCCAACCCACGAAGGGTTTATTCGATATAATGAAGTAATAAAGTACATAGGGTCATGCCCTCAAAGTAACGAACATCAACAGTGTATTTTCGTTAAAGAAAAAATCGTATCGAGGTAGATTTTATAAAACACATTTTGAAAACAAGTTACAAAGTTATGACTGACAATACTGGCGAAATTGTCAAAGTAAATCATGAATTTGATTCATCATTCATTTTCCAAGCAACGCAGGTTAATTGAATTAAATCATACAGAACCCACTTCTTTGGAGTCTCAGCTATAGTGTTTGGCTCACATGATTGTATCTATCGTCACTTGATTTCTATGAAGGCAATAGTACTGTATTGAAGTGTGGCGAAGGGAAGTATTCCTGCACGGTGTTTGCCGTGTTAGAGAACAACGAGGAAAATGGAAATGAGTCACCTCTGTCTTCTCATATTGAGTGGATCATTTATGTCCCGTGACTTCCTTATTTGACTTGTTATGAGCCTAAATTTAGGATGTCTTAAAGTAGCATATGTTATGTCTTTGAAAGAAATCCCTACCATTTTTCTGCTAAAACGATTGTGGTGTCTCTAGAAATTAACGATGGGATACACTTTATCTTCTTATTATAAAGTTTTTAAATATAATTCATATATAGTAATATCACATAGGCGTATGGGCGTTTTCAACATGGGGGGGCAACTTCAGATGAGGACAGGTCTAAGAATAAATGTTCCCAAACTTTTTCATGACTATGCATTTACAAATTCAAAGATTCAATAACGTTAAAAGAATTAAAAGAAAAAGAAAAAAGGATATGCCAGGTCTCGATCTCACGCGGAAATCAAATGTATTGATCTAATTGATCTAAACAAAAAGTGGCGACGACCAGGCTGTCACAGCCACGGCTTCAACTGTTGTGATCAGTCAAAGAATTAGATTATTATTAAAGCTTTAGCTAACAATTGAAGACAATATTGAGTCTGACTTCTTAGAACACGTTTGAAACCACTGTTTTCGTCAATCAAAACTTCCCTGGTATTTTTGTGAGCTGAGTTTTCATTGGAGCAACCTGATGTGTTCAGATTGCCTTTAGCGATGATGACGTCAAAAAGATTTTGGTTATTGTTCGTAACAAAAGGCGAATTGGTATTAGAAAAAACACAAAAATACACATTTATTTTTATTCTGCTGTTAAATTTCGTTTCTTTCATTTTTCTGTTCAAATATCTTCATTTGCCATTGTGTATATATTGGGGGGGGGCAAAGTATACTCTGGTCCCCAGTCTGGATATCTGGGGGGCGGGGCCCCCTGTCCCCCCTGCCCCCCCCCCAGCTCCTACGCCTATGATATCATGATACGCTTTATCTACATTGCCGAGTTCATGTTCAAGTTCAAACGTTTAGTCTCCAACGATACGTTAAATGCTTAAAAAGGTCACCAGTCTGGTTCGGAATTACAGATACAGTTGAATATCATACTACTACAAACCATAATACAGTGATGCCTCTTTAATCCGAACACGTCTGTTCCCAACAAAATGTCCGGATTACCGAATCATCCGGACTTATGAAGCAGAGCATGTTCTTATACACATTAAGACATAAAAGGTCTGTATGCACGTGTATACTTATAACCCTTTAGCCAACGGCAAATTGTCGACCGTCCCAAATTGAAAGAGTTTGCAGACGACATTTCACAACGTGATGAAATTTAAAAATAATCTTCTGATATGGCAGAAAACATTGTGGGAAAAGGAGAAATTGCTCGTCACGATGTTTTCATAAGTTGTCTGCAACAAGCTGGTCAAATAATTCCGTTCCCTTACAAATTTGTTCGGATTGCGAGACATCCGGATTATCGGGGTCCGGATAAACGAGGCTTCACTGTAGTACATAAAGATAAACACTCGGAAATATTGGGTTTGAAAAAGCCCTGGTGATGGTAAAGAAAATCTTGAGCACCACGAAT